>BOPP01000082.1:4180219-4199406 GCA_017312745.1 Gryllus bimaculatus
TTATTATTATTATTATTATTATTATTATTATTATTATTATTATTATTATTATCATTATTATCATTATAATATTATTATTATATTATTATATTATTATTATTATTATTATTATTAATGTAAGTGTTGTAATTTTTGCAATTATTGTCACTAACTGCCACCGGGTCATACCCACTTGCAGTCCTAATAAATGTATGTATGTATATTAATAAAAGGAAACTGAGCCATGAAAAAATTCAAAACTTGGTAAGAAAATGTTTATTCGATGCGTTTTACTATTTGAAACGCAGCGCTCGAATTTGGATAACCTAAAAATTGGCTTGAAAATAAAAGAAAATTAACCAATTAAAAAAAATACTCAAACATTTGTATGAAAATATTTATTCCATGAATTTTACAATTCAAATGTAGGACTCGGATTCTGATGATCTAAAAATTCTTTGAAAGTGGTCTATAAAAGGACTTGAATATAAGAGGAAAATGACTTATAAAATAAGTGACTTGAAAATGACTTACAAGTAAGGGGGAAATGGTTTAATTTAAAGAAATACTAATCTGTGTGATGTTTTCGATGTATGTTACAATTGTAAATAAAATTTATTTATATAAAAATATTATATAAATAAGTTATTATGTATTATATTGTATAAAGTCTTTATTTTAGGAGGAAATTCAATCCTTAGCTCCGATATTACAACCGTCAGTTTTGAAAGGAAGACGATGCTTGTAATTCCGAGAGTTCGAAAACGAAGCGTCCATCGCAATAGTGTACTTCGCCTGAACTGATGATACAATAAAAATTTTGTTTTAGTGTGTCATTATAAAGTCATGGAACATTCACCAACATAAAACACGAAAAGGAAACAAAATTAATCAAAATGAAAAGAATGCCCAAAGGTCCAAATAATGACCTACAAATTGAAACACGAAAAAAAATTGATAACTATATTTCGTACAATTCTATCATCTATGTCTCGTGATAAACTTTCATAAACAAGTTAGCTACGTGAAGAATGCACCAGTGACATGTCATCAGAATTCCAGCTCTAGTTATGACTTATCTTCCTCAGGGCAAGGGTAATTTGCGCCCTTAGGCACATTTTTGATTGTTGCCCCCGCGTTCTAATATTATGAAATTTGTTACATATGTTTTACTTAGCTTATACAGACTATTCACTGAAGTTAAACGACGATTTCACAATTGTCGCAGGAATAATAAAAGTAACCGGTAAATTACCCGAAATTGATTAAATGTTCAAATATGTATGACGCTTCATGTATTTTTCGGATCATAATTTATTACTAAAAAGAGCTTTTATATTTGCGAACAACAGAGTAAACTTTGAGTTTAAAATAATAAAGAGGTGAAAATAATGAAGATATTTAAAAAAATACATAAATTTCTACCGCCCTTTCACAAATGCCGCCTTTATGCGGAGCACCGGGGATGAGATGTAGGGCCGCATGGTAGGCATGGCCCTTTACCTCATCTTAAAAAGAGAGCGACATTCTAGAGCATGCATCAATCCATGGTAATTTAAAATCAAATTCACTTTCACACTAAAATTAAAATAACTATCCATAAGAATAATTTGATTGAAATCCATCTCCAATCCAAGATTGTGATTGGTCGACCCAGACAAAACAAAGAGTTAGTTATACTGGTATATGTATGAAATTCCTGCGAGGGCGCATTAGCGCAAATTTCTTGCTTTGCATGCACGTTTTATTTGTAAGTCGTTGGCCATATCTTCGCTTTCTCGTGCGTTCTCCACTCTGCGATCGCAATCGCAGGAGCCCGGGGTCAGTCGTTGACCTCACGGCCGCGCAGTCGTTCGCAGTGCGTAGGCGGAGAGTCTTTCAGGAAATCTGCCCACATTTTTGTTAACGTCGCGCGCAAAACTGTTCTAGAAGCTTGCGGTTATAATTCAAACCTCTTAATGCTGTTGGTAAAGGCACCCCCCCTTTCTTTATGTTTCAACGCCGTTGTGCTGCTGCAAAGAGGTTCAAAAACTAGAATGAAAAAATGTGTCCGTCGTGAACGAACGCATGTTCACACGCGACGTAAAATTTAATCCTTTTGTGCATCTCAAGAACTACTCATATGCAGTTTTACATTAGCACCAACGCAATGCTTTTGTGCATCTGAAGTCCTAGTCATTTGCAGTTTTACTTTAGTACGAATACTAACGTGCGTGGCATTCGAAGTGTGTATTTCAATTGTGCGGTTAACTGCGAACTATAAACTGTAATTACCGAGAAGAACTTACGCTACGCGTGCATGCAATTGTGAGACGCACGTGAGCAAGTAATACGTGTTTACCGCGCGTGGTAATGTCTGCTTTCGCCCCTCAGGACGGGCACTTTCTTCAAGCCAGCGAATTCAACAGAGACAACACAGCAACCATGTACCATATGTAACATGTACCTGTTTTCCGTTTCATTGAAACAATGAAAAATGTTAATTTTTGTCTACCTAAGTAAGTGGAACTATTGTAACGTTACCAGTTGGCTGCCAAGTTCCTAACGGCTAGTGGACGTTGAGTGCCGCCCCAACCTAGACAAGCTCTAAGCTCCCTACTGATCTCCTGACATGTGATCTACTGAAGTGTATGTATGGGTTTTAAATAAGGGGTGAGGATTGGTCAAGAAGAGGAAGGAACGATCGCGTGCAGTCTGTGGCTCATTTGTTATTACTCCGGCTTTCGCCTGGTGTGGCCCAAACAAACCACGCATAACTTGCGAACAGTGTAGCCGGCCGCGTCAATTGCCAATGCCAATAACCCCATAATTGTAGTTCATGTTTATCGCGGTCGGTGGCGGTGATATTTCTCCGCTGGATGACGAGATCCGACGTCGAACTACATGACGGATAGCAGGGGTTTCCTCAACCAGGGTTCTCTCACTAGCGGGGTACTGCCCCAAACAGGAAAAGATGAAACTCCCGAATGATGTCCCGACATGAGTGGCAGGGAAGACTTTTGGAACTACTGTGTGTGTCTTGTTACTCTCTCAAGGCTCAAGATAAACTTAGAAAACAATGATAGTCACTAAAGCGAGACACAACGCATTCTGCCGCCTTGGACAGTCGAAGTGTGTAGGGCCGTTGTTACCGGCTCGAAGGGGCGCGGGTTCGAATCCCGCTTCGGGCATGTTTGTGTGTTTGTGTTGTCCATATGTGTTGTATTCTCGTAGTTGATCCGAAATAATTAAAGTGGTCGCTAGATTACGTAGTAGTTAAAAAAACACAAAAGCAAAATGCATTCTCTTATCGATCGTTCTCACTGACTTTCTCTCGCAGACGGGGCGCGCGCTCTCATTAGTTTAGTGCATGCCAGTGAACTCTATACGTAGGTATCGGTCAAGGATCTGTGGATCTCTCTCATTCTCGGCAGTATCAGCAAATTAGGTGCCGAGAGACTTGTGCGCTGTTTGTTGATAGTTTCGGTCTCTTTCGCTTGTGATCATGAAGGGGAAAATGTACATTTTGACTTCGCGTGCTTGACTCATGGCAAGTGGGGAAAGTAAAGGTGTTGTGGTGTGATATCTTTGGCATTTTTAAAATAATTAAAGATAATTAATTTTCTGTATAAAAATAATTTTTACGTGTCCTATTTCTATTTTTCATTCGCTTTTCTTTAGTATTAATGGCTTAACCCCCCCCACACTTTTTCTTTCTCCCGTTGTCAAATATATTTTCCAAAAAATTTGTAAATTATTTGTAACCTTTATCATAATCTTGTTGTTAATTCACGTTTTAATGTTTTCTTGTTTTTTTGTTTTTTCTTCTTGTATCAGACAACTGATGATGATGGCTAAGCCATCGAAAGCTGATATTGCATTAAATAATATTGTTGGCAATGACAACATCTTTAAGTGGGGAAAGGGTGATAAATCAGTTTTCACGGGAAGAACTTTGGATACATAGTGTGTTTATTTTCAATATCAAATGCAATACGCGAGCAAGACAACCATAGACGATAAAGTTGCATATAAGTTACGAAAATTCAGTATAGTGAATATAGCGGTTCATATGAAGAAAAAAATATGGTTTGGTATATTTGTCCTGTCGTTTAATAATTACGTATCCTTTACTTCAAGGGCATTATTTTATGTTTCAAGTGGGACGATTGTGCTCCGTCTTATTATAAGAAAAAGCTATCTAATGATTTTCTCTCGTCAGTCGAACTATCAGGAAAACCAGGAAAACTCAAAAAACTTAACCTGGAATTTTGCAAAGATATACGGTGAACTGGATTAAGTCGAAAGGCGAACAAAACTTAGCCAATTTTGTGAAAATTATCAAACATAACATTTTGAACATATGTACCTTTTTGATAGTTATGAAGGAAAACAATTATTGCCATTAAAATGTAATATATATTAATCTATATTGGCTGAAGTTCCATTACATACATTAGTTTTAAAAGGAACATAATAATAAATGCATTTTTGAAATAATCTATATGTATCTTCAGAAACAATTTCATGAACTTTTAAGTGTGAGGGAAGCAGATATAAAAGATGTGGCGGATCATCATTGGTAAGATCTCTTATTTTCTTAATGCAATCCGTTTAAAAAACAGCTCTTCAAATAAGGACAAGTACAATTTCATGGACAGACGGTCTGATCGACACACTGAAGGACGAACTGACTGACTGATAGAGTGACGGACGGACTGATCGACGGACGTTTTGCCGTAAACCAATATATCGGTATCAAGAGTCCACAAAATTTGCATCTTCGAGTTACTGCCAAGCGCGGTCTCGCAGCCTTCAAATGCTTAAATGATCACTTCTAAATGGCGCCTTTGCACGATGCCAATGATCACACTCTGCATGACATCATAAGGCTTTCTTGTTCAAAACTGTACAAATCGGACACCAGACACCCGGCATAATATAAAACGACAGGACAAATATACCTTACCATTTTTCTTCATATGAACCGCTATATTCACTATACTGAATTTTCGTAACTTATATGTAACTTTATCGTCTATGGTTGTCTTGCTCGTGTATTGCATTTTATATTGAAAATAAACACAAATCGGACACCCTTCAAATGTAGGCATGTAGACGCACGTGTTAAGGAAAATCAAAACCTTTCTCCGGAATTACAGGCATTTTAATATCGTTTTATCACTAGTTCATACAAAAAATTCAATACTTAAAACTCTCTTATTTACTCACGAGAATGGGTAGGGCCCTGCAGCACCGCACTACTTTAGGACCGTGTGCAGATTGCGGTTAGGACCGTGTGCAGACCACTAGTGCAGATTGCGGTTAGTTTGGTCTGGGTTTGTTGTTTGACTGGTCGATTACCCGGGCGCGGCCCCGCGCGTTCCGCTGATGGAGCGGCGCCAACGAACACTTCCTCCCACCGGATCGGGGGAAGAGCGGCGTTAGTCCGTCCATGTCTGTCCGTCTATCCGTCCGACTATCCATCCGTCTATCCGTCCGTCCGTTCGTCTGTCTGATCCTCCGTTTCCGTCTATCCATCCGTCAGTCCGTCCGTCTATCCATTCGTCTATCCGTCCGTCTGTCCGTCCGTCTATCCATCCGTCTATCCGTCCGTCCGTTTGTCTGTCTGATCCTCCGTTTCCGTCTATCCATCCGTCTGTCCGTCCGTCAATCCATTCGTCTGTCCGTCCGTCTATCCATTCGTCTATCCGTCCGTTCCTACGTCTGTTTGGCCGGCCGTCCAACCGTCTGTTTGTCTCTCCGTCCGTCCGTCCGTCCGTTCGTCCGTCTATATAGATACGAGAGATCTGTTCCTCTTTGTGTCAGAAAAGTACCTGTTTCAATGTTTATTAACAATTATCGTTTCTAAAAAAAAGTAGTTAACGAGAAACGTGAATGGTTATAGTCGAGTTGGAAACACAATATGCAGTTGGAAATGATTCACTTTGAAACATACTTTTTGTTTCACTTTGTATTAGTTTTTCCTTTGCAATGTAAATGTCAGATGTACAACAAAGGCTCATGTGGTATACCACGTTGTGGTAATCATTTATGGTCTCTGGTTAGTGAAATGTGTTCGCGTATGTTGTTTATATGAGAGAGGAATTGTTCAACATCAGAATATACGAAAACAACTTACACACAACGGAGCTTCAAGAACATAATTATCTGTATTGAAGTAAATTCGAACATGTGTATGAAGATTGTTATAAATGAGTCAGAACATGTTTTGTCGGAGCCAGAAGTGCTAAGAAGTGGGCGAAGTGTATTTTCAGCATCTCCTATAAGACCAGACGTCATGTATTAGTAGAAAAAGTTCCTTATTTACAGTCCTTTTCCCGCACCTTTTTGACAAGAAAACTGGCCGTTAAAATGTGTCTGTTTTCGACAATGACTTGTCAGCGTAAAATGCCATCAACAATATTAAATTTATCATAATATAATCCGTTTGCTTCACATTTATTTATAAAAATTCAATGCAACAAGATATTGTGCTACAAAATAAGTGTTTAGAGAGTCGGTTGTGATTTCTAGGAAGAGAAAATGCAGCTTTTGCGTCATTTGAACTTGCAAATGCTCTATCGCTAACGATGGCGTTATGGAGAAATCTAGTAATCCGATACTTTTGCTTCTGAGTTTCTGTGCAATTTAGTTTTTTTTAACATATTTATTTTTCATTCGGGAGAACATAGTTCAGTTTACATCACTTTTTCATATGTATTGTATGGCTTACAGCTATTCGTATATCCTAATCTAAAAAACTGTGTCTAACTACAGGAAGGGGTAGGAAGATACAATCTGCGCGTACTGTTCACAATTATTGTTGGAGAATATGTTTAGGAAGGCACTGAAAAGGTTACTTTTTTTAATCGTGTTGGAGTATAGTCTGTTGAAGCGAGGTTGTAGTGGCTGACGTGTAGTATAGAGTTGATATTCAAATAAAAGTTATTGGAGAGTTGGGCTATATGTTTAATGATGGATTTTATATTCAATTCTTTTTGTAATTGTTGGATATAAACCATGGTGCGTGAGTTGCTAAACAGAGAAATCTATTTTATATTATTTGCAGTTTATTTATGGTTGATGCTGATGCGTTAGTCCATGCGGGGCATGCGTATAACATGGCATGGTATGGTATGTAATGGTCTGATTATTGATTTAAATAATTTTGTAGCATTGTTTATTGATAGGCAGATTTTATTAGAGGATTTAATTGCGCTATTTTGCATTTTGATTGTTGAGTTTTGATTGTAATATGAGAATTCCAGTTAAGTTTTGTATCTAGATTAGATATATTGAGTAAAAAGACAGTAAATACTCTATGTGACGTAGGGGGGGAGGAAATATTATCTGCGCACGTTTTATTGAGTTCCAGAATCCCTTCCCGTCATCTTAACTATAAATAGTTGATAAATGAGTAAAGATTTAACATAAAAAAATAAAAATAAATTTAAAAATAAACGCAAGATTAGCAATATTTGAAAAATAGTCATTTTTGTTTCTGAGTAATAGAAAACTTATTTTGCATCGGCTCCTACGGCATCTAAGTTTAGCCCAAGGTATTTGACATTGACAGTGAGATGTGTTCAGTGTTGTTGTTGATTGTAAAGCGGAGGGAGTTTAAAAGCTCTTTAGCGAGAATATTTTGGCAGTGGATTTTGTTGAGTTTCCACGTTGTTGACCAGTTATCTATTCTGTCTAGATGTTGTATTTTTTCACTAATGTTTTTTAATTGATTGGCTGGACTTATAAATTACTGTGTCGTCTGCAAATTATGCTATGTGGGTCTGGTTTGTAGTCGGAATATCTGACAAGGAAATAATAAATAAAGAAAGTGGGGAGCCTTGTGGTAGGTGCGATTTAGTATGCAATGTTCGTTGAGAAATACTGACCGACTTCGTGCAAATGAAACAAATGCGTACTCTCTAATGTTCCTTTCTAATGGATTCTTTGGTTGGAATTAATAGAACGCTGCTACTTCAGGATAGTTATGCGTATATATGTGTTCATTCATTTATTTAATCTTAATTTCCATGTCTAAATATTTGTGAAAAAAGTATTTAACGTCGTCTTTTGTCCCTTATATTGTTGTGACAAAACTAAAATATTTCGTTTTTATGATTTCAAAATGTGATCACCTTACTCTTCTGTGACGTAAGTTGTTCCGAAAGGCATAGTAGCTGCTAGAGCAGAAGCCGTCGTGCAGTAAAATTACGGAGATTTGAGGGATCATTTCGCAGGAACCCGAAGTAACGCGTCGGTTAAGTTTGAAATATTACCATCCAGTGACGCACAAAAACATTAAAACAAGTTGAAAACAAATATTGTAATTGTTGAAGGACGAAATTCAGCACGGGAACGAAACAGTGACTCAGTCTTGAATTATATCATCCTTATTTCAAACACAGGCAGCATTTTTTAAGAAAGATAATGACTCCAATTACAATCTTACATTTGCTTCGATTGTCATTCGGATTCAAATCCAACAGTCACTAGATGCAATGACATGCATCATAAAGACGTGAAGGAAATCCCTAAATAAGGCGAACGATGCGTCTTCAGATGGTGTAACGGTTAGCGTATTGTACTGGTATACCCAAGTTGGCGGATTCAACCCCGATCGAAACTGTGGATTAAGGACATAAACACTGGTACAAAATATTACACCACCGTAATAACGCAACCTGATAATAACATTTCATAAATTGTGAAACTTCATTTCTATTGGCGGTGATGGAGTAAAGGTTAGCGAATCGTGACCAAGTTCGCGGGTTCAAATTCGCGAGCCGTGAATTTTTAAGGGTGAAAAAATCCTTCGTACGTCTTTCTTTGGAGGGGAAGTAAAGCCGGCTGTCCCATGTTAGAAGATTTACTTGCATGTAAAAGATCCTCAAGCCTAAATGACGCCTCTGAGCTAAATTCAAATCGCCTGTTTCTCGCCCAAGATATACCTCCTTTCTCTGCTAGTTGGTGAAAGGAGCGTAGCGAAATTTGCGTGGTCAGACGGAGGAGCAGGCCTCATGGCCTGAGTCTCGCCACGTAAAATAAGGCATTGATTCAATTCAATTCAATTCAACGAGCAATGAATATTAATTGTTACTGTTGGTATGACAGGTGCACAACACTCGCACATTGAGGTCCGGGATGAATGTGAACACAGAGCCGCTGCATTTCATTTTTCTGTGGCGAGGTGTCCCTTTCACGTGCACTTGCGCAGCGCATTGTGAAGCAGACAGCCGTTTGTTCTCTCGGGAGCTGGTGGGCGTCACAGAAGTCCCCGGGCATTACGTGCTTCCCGCACAATTTCCTCCACCCCACCCGCGCACCCTTTATCAACAGATGCGCCTCTTCGCCCTACACACCACACAATTTCTCTCCGCCACGCATGCCTCTCCCAGTCACGTCCCGCACAGGTACATCTCTCCCCATTCTTGCCATGTCTGTCCCCGGACTGTTCGGGGGACTGTCCTCCCCACCACGTACCTCCGCGTCACGTCCATGATCGGTATATCTTACCCCGTTACGTCTCTTCTCGTTCGTGACATATCGGCCCCCTCCAAGACTATATCCGTCACCTATCTCCCCACATCTCTCACCGTCACGTCACTCCCCACCATCTCTCTCCATCTCTGCCACGTCTCTTCCCAGCGAGTCGCTCCCCACCATGTCCCTCCACACCACGTCTCTCCCCTCCACGACTCTCCAACACGTCTCTCCCTAGCACGTCTCCCCCCGCCACGACCCCCCTCACCTCGTCCCTTCCACTATGTCCCTCCCCATCACGACCCTCCCCACCACGTCCCTTCTCACCACGACCCTCCTTATCACGTATCTCCCCGTCACGACTTTTCTCGATGTGCGTCTGCATTTACCACCCGATTACGGGTAATCGTGAGACCGCAGCATGCGTGAGACCGAGGCGCCATCACTCACGCGCACGATTATCCGCCATTCCTCTCTCACATATCCATCCGCCATGTTATTCCCTAACATTCATGTCCCCACCGTTTCTTTTCACACTATATATTTTCCCACCGCCCCTCACTCACCCTGCATTTCCTTGTCATGCCTTTTCTAATCCTTCCTAGGCCGACGTGCCGGCCGGCCCTTCCTGCCATTACGCCCCATTTTCCTCACAGTCCCTCACACGACGAAGCGTATGTCTCGCTGTCTGTCTGTCCCTGTCCTGTCTGTCTTGTCGTTTCTGTCTGTCTTGTCTGTCTGTCTGTCTGTCTGTCTTTCCTGTCTGCTGTCTTGTGTTCGTGTCTGTCTGTCCCGTCTGTCTGACCCTCTGGTCTGTCTGTCTGTTGTCTGTCTGTCTGTCTGTCTGCTGTCGTCTGTCTGTCGCTGTCTGTCTGTCTGTCTGTCCTGTCTGTCTGTCTGTCTGTCTGTCTGTCTGTCTGTTCTGTCTGTCTCGTCTGTGTCTGTCTGTCTGTCTGTCTGTCTGTCTGTCTGCTGTCTGTTCTGTCTGTCTGTCTGTCTGTCTGTCGTCTGTCTGTCTGGTCCTGTCTGTCTGTCTGTCTGTACTGTCTGTCTGTCTGTCCTGTCTGTCTGTCTGTCTGTCTGTCTGCTCTGTCTGTTCTGTCTGTCTGTCCTGTCTGTCTGTCTGTCTGTCTGTCATGTCTCTGTCTGTCTGTCTGTCTGTCTGTCTGTCTGTCTGTTGCCTGTCTGTCTGTCTGTCTGTCTGTTCGTGTCTGTCTGGTCTGTCTGTTCTGTCTGTCTGTCTGTCTGTCTGTCTGTCGTTGTCTGTCGTCTGTCTGTCTGTCTGTCTGTCTGTCTGTCTGTCTGTCTGTCTGTCTGCTGTCTCTTCTCTCTCTTCTCTCTCTCTCTCTCTCTCTCTCTCCTCTCTCTCTCTCTCTCTCTTCTCTCTGCCTCATCCCGTATCCACGGGCTGCGCGTCGCCTCGGGGCGTGTCAGCCTCCACTGTCAATTAGGTCGCGTTAACGCAATCGCCCCGCGCAAAACGGCTCATTAGCGTGGGGTCTCCCGCCGCCCCCGCCCCCGCCCCCCCGCCCGTCCGCCCGCCCCCGCCCCGCCTCGCCCCGCCGGCCTGCGTTGCCCAGCTCACATACCGCGCTTCGGGGCGTTCGGACACCGGCACAACAATGCGCGGTAGACGGCGCAACGTTAAGTGGTCGTTAACGCGACCCTAACCGGTGGTTAAAGGAATATTTCGCCGCGTTCGACGCAAGTGCACTGTGCAGAGGGGCACTGCAATTGTGAGCTGCATTTTAAAGCCCCCGCCCCTCCTCCTTTACGTGCTCGAGAATGCTTTGTTGCTACGCGTTATTTGCGAAATGGGACTTTACAGGAGTGTGTGTCCTGTGTGATGAATAAGATTCATGAACGCGAGCGACTGATCACACATATTTGCGTTCATAAAATTATTATAAAGTACAGTTATTGGCAGCTGTAAAAACTTCGCACTTTTTATATAGCGGGAAAAAATAGAAGCCAACTTATAACGTTTCTGACTATTGCTGCAGAATGGATGTTCCTACATGCCTACAAATCGTTATTGAGGATACACACCGGTCTCGGGTATATTGCGCTGTAAGCATCAACCAAAAACAAGAAAGCCTGGTTTAAGGGGTCTGAGGTAAATGGTTTCCGAATGATGCCCGACCGTAAAGTGCGATGCAATTGCATGTGTGATTGCTACTTCCTTTATATCCTTATTTGCAAAATTTTATTTTTTTCGATTCACAGACTGATCTAAATGTAGGATCTAAAGACATATTCAAGTTAAACATTTCATTCTGAGAAATGCTGAATATGTCATTGTTAAAGAATTGAAAAAGCAAAAATCGCGTGAAGCATGAGAAAAGTAACACTAGCACGGCGATCAACGCAAAGCAGGAATAGTCATCGCTTGTTGAGTATGAGTAGAATTAGTTCCTTTTACCTCTTCGACTCTCACGAGTCATTGGAGCAACAACTGCTGAGATTGGCTTACCTCCACGAGTGACCTCCATAGCACTTTAACTTGGATCTGCCACTCTGAGCCTAGAGTGGTCCTCGGGCCGTGTGTTTTCGGTGTGTCCTTACTAACACCTATTAACACTCACGTAGCACATGAGACCCTACATACCAGTCGGTATCTACCCCGAAGAAAAATCACCTCGGCGCCTACCTCGTAATCAGCCGGTAACTATCGTGTGTCCCCTTGGATCATACGAAACGGCACTTGGTATCGCCACACTGTAGCCAGCGGGAAGTCAGGTACAAAGTAAATGATGTCGTTCAAGTGTAAGGTGCACATGCATTAAACGTATGCTCGACACGCGAACAGGCCAGGAAGGAACGGATATCATGGGAAGGATCATGGGGGTGAAGGAGGATCATGTTTAGGGGAACGAACTAAAATGCTCCGTGCAAACCATGCCTACGAAACCCTCCAAACCGGGAGAGGTAGCTTGGGGCGTCAACTTATGCTTCTGCAGTGCCTCTAGGAAGGTTCTATGGTTCGAGTCCCGACGGTGGCACGATTCTCTACATTACTTCGGTCGAGTTCTGCCGCAGTGAATAATAGCGGCCGTCTGCTATAATAGGTATTTTCCCGTCGTTTTGCCGATCAACAACAAGCGAATGCCGGAGTAGTACCCTAACAAACGGGCCGCGCGCGATATTTCCTACCTCTTCCTTGTTCTATTCTCATACCTTACACACACTGACATGTAGTACCCTACCACACATGCCAGAAGACCAGTCGGGAGCTTAGAGCTTGTGGGGCGGTACCAGTGGGGCGGTACACCGCTGGTGGGAGATACCTGGTTGGGGAAAGTACCCGCAAGCCGAAGTAGGTCGGCGCCGGATCACGCCAGCCAGCGCCCCCTCTCGAGCAAAAATATGCGCTTCCAATGCAAGCCGAACCGAGCTCTCCAAAACGACCTCGGCCAGCGGGCTGGCAACGTTAATGACTTCTTTGCAAAGACATTCCTATGACATAGAACAGGTCACTTACGGTCGCAACTCGTGGTATAAAAACTCTGTCCGCTGCGAACTGTGGATGTAACATCTGGCTTAAGTTTTAGTTTGGATCAGAATCGTGTATAAAGTAATTCAGATTTTTTCCTTCTCCTGAAAACTAGTGGAGAGTGCACTTGTGGTGTTTCTACACCAAGCGATGTATTTACATACTAAAATGCAGAAAAATTACGTGGATATCTAGAATTATTTGCAACAAATAAAAATCACGAGTTCGGATGACAACAAACAATGACGCCATCAAAAATTTTAAAAATTCGATAGACTAGATTGAATTGAATTATGTGACGAGACTCAGGCCATGAAGCTTGCTCTTCCGTCTAACCTCACAAATTTCGCTACGCTTCTTTACCCGACTTGTTGAGAAAGAAGGTATTTCTTGAGCGACGTAACAAGTGATTTGAATTTAGCTCAGAGGCTTCATTTAGGCTTGAGGATCTTTTACATGCAGTAAATCTACTAACAAGGGACAGCCAGCTTTACTTCCCCTCCGAAGGACGGCGTGCGAAGGATTTTTTCACCCTTAAAAATTCAGGGCTCGCGAATTTGAACCCGCGAACTTGGGTACGATTCGCTAACCGTTACACCATCGCCGCCAATAGATAGGAAATTTCACAATTTTTGAAATGTTAATATCAGGTGTGTGCATTATCACGGTAGTGTAATATTTTGTTCCAGTGTTTATGTATCAGGTGTATATCCCGTGCAAATTACATTCCACATATCGGCAAGAGGCAGAAAAGTAGTAAGAAAAACAATATTGAAAATTCAGATCCTATGAAGACATTCATTTAAGTGGCATAGTTTTTCTTGTCGGTAGGGAGCATCGGTCATTTTCATAAACATAGTTTCATTTTGTCACGTTATCTTTGTTCCTCCCCTCTCCATCTCGTTTTCACTGGAAGTCAACCACCTTCTAATCGTCTGACCACTGCTTTTCCTCCTTTCTCGTCGTTTGGTAGAAAATTGGAATATCAAAACGCCGTCTTTTATTCACCATTCAAAACCAACAATTTTTTCTCATTTTTATTCCACACGTATGCACTCACGGCAAGAGTGAAAAAAAATACCCAATTTTTTTCCTGATGTTCGCAGGACTCGTCGTCCATTTTCTCTGCGTAAAATACGGCGTCCAACGTGATTACGGCTTCGCGCTATTGGCAGCGCTCCATTATGGCCCTTGAGAGGCGTGCCTTTGGGAGGATGGATGTCAGTGGTCGTTGCGAACAAAGTGCAGCGAGCCCTTTGTAGGCTCTAGTCTACAGTGAGCAGCAAAAGTAGCTGCTCTAAAAGTTTGATACGGAACTGAACTATATTACTTAATAGCTTTTATTTCCTTAATTTGTGGGGGGTTAAGAAAGCTTTTGAGGTGGTGATCTTCAAATCTGGTCCCAAATCAATAATAATAATAATAATAATAATAATAATAATAATAATAATAATAATAATAATAATGAAAAGAAGAAGTAGAAGAAGTGTGTTTCCACAAAAATTACAACCTTGGGGTAAAAAATGAAATCAGCATTAAAAGCTGATACCCCCAATAGGGAAGTGACGTTTACCCATCCCAATAATGACTGAACCTCGGTGGGGTGATAATAATAATAATAACAACTAGAGGTTTGCAAATTGCATCTTTCAGTCAAAAACATAACTGTTTCATTGTTTTTTTTTTTGAGTTTCTGGTTATCTATCAAAACCATGACTAGTGGCTCTACATTTTTCTTTCAATGTCCGCGGTATTGGAAATAAGTATTTCAGAGTAGTCACCTCCAAGATCAAAAATTCTTTTATTAAACATCATTTAAAATAGCCATAAAACATATAGGATATTTGTGTCAAACTTTCACTATAGATTTAGTGCATTTTTCCCTTCAGGCAAACTGTTGAAAATTACATAGCACAAAAACATGCTCGTTAAACTTGATATTTATCTCAACAAATTTTATTATCTTCTCTATCTTCCATTTCATTAACGAATTTATTTTTAAAAATACTGGCGATTTTAATTGCAGTCGTCTGCGATATTTCATTTCATCTGTTCGCTCAGAATATTTTTAAATTACACACTGCATATCGGGTTTTTTAAAACGTTTGTAACAAATTGACTCAAACTTAGTGATGTGTTGATCAAATTACATATTTTTAAACTTTGTATTGCGTCAAGAATTATTTTAAAGTAGATGTATCAATAGTAATGGTTATCTGTGATTGAGAGTAAATAAACATAGTATATGTACACATATAACACAAAACATGAAGGTCAATGTTTTGGCGTCTGCCTACAACTCAAATATTGAAGATAGAGATTTTTTCCTTAAAGAAATCGGTTCTTTGAGACAGATTTTAAAAAGGTCATGTACAACTTTTCGAAAATTTGAGTACTTTATAGTAATTTTGCGTAAAATATAGGCGTTTTTAATTTTTTAAATAATTTTTCTTCTAAAAAATGGCTCTCCTTTTTTGATTAAATTTTGACATAAGACAGTGAAAAGCCTCTTAAGGTTTTCATTTCCGTTGAAATATCTGTTTTTTCGAAAATTGCAAACATTCGAAATTTTCTTCGTGATTCTGCAACAACAATTGAAGTGCTTGCGAGTAAAAGATGATAACCCTCAAAGTTGTAGTTTTTGTGAACATAAAATTTTCGTACGCGGTCTACTTCCGGCTCTTGTCTTCTGTATCTAGTCCATTTAAACCCCTTACAGCAAAAATGTTCCCTTGTTTATATCTCGCACTTCTGGGTAACCATGTTTTACATCCGAACCCTTGAATTAAAAAGATAATTTGTGTCTATTAAGATATGTGTTCATCAAAAACAGATCTTTAAATAAGGTCATGTTCAATGCTCAATGAATATTTTTGCATAATTTTGCTTCAAACATAGGAAACGTTTAAATTTTAAACAGTTATTTTTTCAGAAACAGCTCTAAATTTTGTCTTTAATTTTGTTCACGAATGTAGAAAAGAATGGAAAAGAAAGTGGCGTTGAACCTATTTTCCCCTGACTGTATTTTCGAAAATTGGAAACAAATCGAAACGATTAATTTGAGGTCAGTTTGAGAAATCATTCCGAGAATTAAAATTTCGAAGTTATGCCGAGAAAAAAATTGTTGCGCAAACCTTATATATAAAAAAGACAATATTTTTCCCCCATGCGTTGTATATTTCGTAATGACAATAGTTTTGATCTATATATGCAGTCATAAGGCCATATATTGGATGTCCTTCAGTTCTGGTTGTTTTATTTATACGTAAAAGTGTCCTTCCTTGTTTATATAATGTGCTGCAAATATTGTAACATTTGAGATTTAATCATGTTTGTTTCTTTTATAGTAAAAAGAAAGGGCTACTGACTAGCGAAACAATAGCATATATCCGCCGATGGCGCTCCATTTGAATTGGTTTGGACTTTTTCAGGTGATGAGGGAAATTGCAATATTAAAGTATTACGTAACCTTTGTCAATAGTGGCAGAGAGCATGTGGTGTTGTCACACTTATAGTTTAATTTGTACAAGTAAATGTAATGCACTTAACATGGTATTGCAAGAAACATCGCATTGTACTGATCGCAATGTGTCCTGACTACTTATTTCGTGAGAATTCGTGTGTCCCTCTTTCTACATGCCTGGTCGTTGAGTGCTTTGCTTGATGTACCAAAAAAGGACGCTTTGATCGCCATTAGAGGTATTAGCATTGCAAACTATGAATAACAAAATTAATTGCTGCGGAATAGGCTTTTCGTTCTATAATTTGCCGTAAAATTGAATACATGCAAATCAGTTTTCAGCACTTTTGATCTTATATGTAAAGTAGCTAGCTGTGAATTTTGTCCAAGAATGTTTGCATCACTTAAAGGCAAGTAAAGACACATTTTTACATTTATCAGACCTTTAAAAACTTCCGATCAGGTTCAATTTCGGCTGAAGGTTGTAGATTATCGAGTGGTGAAAAATACTGTGTCTTAACTCTCTTGAGGTATGTAAACGAGAAGTGGTAGGTCCAAAATTTAATTATCGAACAATTTCCGCCCTAATTATAGATTGATTAGTGTTCCCGAGCGCGTCAAGTGCTAAAATAATTAGTACCGTAAGTGTAGAGCATGTTTTGTCGCGGCAGGCGGCGGTGATCTTTCCCCGCCAGATGGCGCTATCGCGCGCCGACCTGCATGGGGTTGCCCCAACCAGGTATCTCCCATCAGCAAGGCGTCGTCACAGCCGGGACAAGCACCAAGCTTCCTAATGACCTCTCGATAGTGCGTATAAGAGAAAGCGTGTGTTTAAGGGAAGAGGGGAGGAGGGAATAAGAATCGAGAAGGAATGATCACGCCAAGTCCATAGTCTGGTTGATATGGCACTGCTCCGACATTTGCCTGATAGTGATTGGCGATACCATGAAAAATGGCCGATCAGGGTAGCCGACGCATCCGCTAGAATTATGGCTCATACCAACCCTGAGGAAGACCACGACAGGATGGTCGAAACGTCGGCAACTCAGCCTTCGAAGCGGCGTCACCCGGACAGCCCAGATCACCCACATGACTCTGGTCGCGGAAGTCTACGACTTCATTTACCCTAATGTCTGTAGGAGGGATGGATCAGGACATCAACTGATGTCATTGCAGTCACTCTGTCCGGGAGATCCTAGGTTCGAGTCCCGACGGTGGCAGCATTTTCGAATTGGTGGCAACATTTCTGAATTAGACCTAGCTTGGTCGAATTCAGTCGCTGCCTGGAGGAAAATTCTAGCGGCCGGCTGCACTGATCGGTAGTTTTCCGTTGATTCCCTGACCAATACCAGGCGAATGCCGTACAGTACCTAAACAAACAGGTAATGGACCGAGCCCGATCTTTCCTACCTCTTCCTTGTCCTTTCCTCACCCCTTACACTAACATGCATCCCACTACCACACATGCCGGGAGACCGGTCGCGAGCTTGGCGTTTGTCCTTGGCTGGTGGGAGATACGTGGTTGTTGAAAACCCCGTTAGCCGACGGTAGGTCGGCGCCGGATCTCACCATAGTGTGGAGGAGACCACCGCCACCTCCCGAACAAAAACATACACTACACTTACAAGACTAATGATCCTAGTAGTTGACATGCCTTGAATCACTCATCCTCGAGGAAACCCTATTGCGAAGAAAACTCGTCGGCCCCTAATTTTCTTTGAGATAGAGTGTGATTGGGTGGAAGAGTTTATGTCGTCTCCAGATATGATGTATTTGTTGTTCCCTTATGCCGTAGACTGTTGTACACTCAATCCCGTAAGTGTAGTGCATGTTTTATCGCGGGAGGTGGCGGTGATCATCCGGCGCTGGATAGCGAGATCCGCCGCCGACGTTGCCGTCAGCTTGTGAGGTTTTCCCCAGGTATCGCCCTCCAGTAAATCAACGCCCCAGCCGGGACAAGGTCTAACCTCCCGACTGGTCTCCCAACAGGTGTAGAAATGCATGTGTAAGTGTATGTGTGTAAGGGGTGAGAGTAAGTCAAAGAAGAGGAAGGAAAGATTGCGCACGGTCCGTTACCCATTTGTTAGGGTACTGCTCCGGCATTCGCGTGGTTGTGATCGGAAAAACTACGGCAATCTACCGGACAGAGCAGCTGCACGCTAGATTTTCCTCCTCTCAGCCTGAATCCGACCTACCTACACTAATGGTAGTGTGACTGACGGACTCAAAACCAAGGACCTCCTGGTCAAGGGCAATGCAGTGACTTCAATTGATGCCCTGAATGAGCTAAGCTGGTCCCTTATCATTTAAATGCTGGTTTGACTCGAATTTGAATTGTGCTCTTGGCTGTGTATTAGGCATTTTCTCTCCAAGAATTTGGTCGACGTTTTTGGTCTTGATTTTTAAAAGCAACCGTCTGCATCATTTGTTGACGTCCTGGGTATTGCAACGCATTACGAATAAAATTGAATTTTACCTTCGAATGCAGTTATTTCGAAAATGATATCTCACATGTAGTAACATTTTAGTTGTGAATAACGCATAACGATTCTTCTATACTTGATTCCCAGCCGCCACAGATTGCACTGTGATAATGTCCCCAATGCGACCGAGAAAAAATTATGCTTTCTTTTTCGTTTTAGATTTTATTTTATTTTTTATCTTCATTCTAATCAGAAAGCCTGAACATTTTAAAAATTGATCCGAGTTCAATTTTGTAAATAATCTGTTGGACAACTAGGGACACTCTCGTCCGGGCAAAGGCAAGCAACGCCTGCGATGGTGGGAAGG
>BOPP01000082.1:4199430-4210266 GCA_017312745.1 Gryllus bimaculatus
CAGACGGACGCCGAGGTGGGAATTTGAGAAGTGTAAATGCATAGGACAAATTGTCGAGCGCAGACGTCAGACCTCTTTTGACCGATTCAACGAGAGACACAAGAAAAGATAAGGAGGGTGAAGGAGAGACTGGAGAGAAAAAGAGGGGAAAGAGAGAATAAAGTTCATGTACGTGCCTGAGTGTGTCAATAAGCTTAGCGGGGTTTAAACTCTCTTGCAGCTACACACTAGTGATTGGTAAAACTATTTTTCAAGAGAAATAATTCAGAATTGATTCATTCGTAAAGTGAAGAGATTATTTTGATTCAGTCTTATCGTATATATTCAATATTTAAAACAGTGCTTTGGATAATTTTGACGAATGTTTTAGAAAACATTTGTGGAGAATTTAATCCGCAAAATCAACGCCACGGAGATTTCACGTTTTCACTGGAGCATTTAAATGGTAAATTGTTGGCATATAGTTAAAAAGTATAATTAAAAATAATTTCTGTTAAATTGCAATCATTTCAATACCTCTGGAATGTCCGATGCTCTCTCTCTCTCTCTCTCTCTCTCTCTCTCTCTCTCTCTCTCTCTCTGGGTATTACAGACCAATATACAATTTGAAACAATGCAAGTTAACATATTTTTCGAAAATGATTTTAAATATTTATTTTGTGTAGCGAATATGCAATAATTTATTTATAAATACCTCACATCGCGTAGGTATTTACCAATATCAATATCTTTAAGAAAAAAGACCGCAGATGCGAATGTGAGCGGTATGGTTAAGCAATACTTGTACATCATTAATTGAAATAGGGAACATTGATTACAAGCTAAAACAATTCCCTTCTAAAGAATCCAACGCAGCAAAAACAAGATTAAGAGGGAGAAGAGTAAAGAATATATGATTCTAAAGAATGAAGAATACGTGTGATGTGAATTCAAGAACTGTGAGTCTGGTTCTCTTGACTCATCACCAAATTCGATATTTCTAATAGACGAGTATTTTAATTTCTATTTACGAAGATTCTAATTAAGAAGATATTCCGAAATTTAATTTATTGTTGACAAATATTTCAAAAAAATATAATTCTAAAAATAATTTCTGTAATATTGGATACGTGCAATGCATATGAACTCAATAAGTATTACACACCAAATACTTTTCAAAATATGCGTGTTAAAGTTCCCAAACCTGTTGTAGCAGCACTAGTTTTTTAAAATTATTTTAATTTTAAGTAAACTACAAAACTAATGAACGACGTAATTAAATGCAATCACAAATCAGTGGAAATATCAATATTTTCACAAACTTGTATAACTGATTCTTCATAACTTGATGATGATAAAATTGCATGGAAGTTTTCATTTCCTCGGTACTCTTATCTCTTTTGATTGTGCATGTGGCATTCCAAAAGGACGTGGTTTATTGATAAGCCAGTATTGCAGATGGTACAGATAGGTGTGGAACTTTTCAGATTAGAAATTTATGAGAGAATAGTGAATGATTTGTTGTAATTCTTGACAAAGCAACTTGTTAATGTCGATTCACCTATCGTTTTGTTATAAGTCCAAAGAAGATTGGTTTTTTTTTAAGTTGGCTGAATTTTTCATTTTGCCATCTTTTGTGCCATTATATATTTAATTTATTCCTTAGAAATTTCCAAACATCTTGACTAGATTTACATTGCCACCAAAAGTGAAAAGTAAAAGAAGAGTTGAGGAGAAAACATTCAAAATATGATATGTTCATTTGGCAAAAATTGAGACCCTCTGTTGTATTTACCTAGAATTTTAATTCATGAAAAAAGAAACCTGAAATTACTTACAATACATTTAGTATTACTCTATTCAGCGGTTTACAGATGGTGTTAAAAAGTGTGAAGGTGCTATGTTTTTCTCTTGAAAATGGGGAGTCCCAAGTGATTTTATAGACAGACAATGCGTTGTATAACTTAATTTATTTTTCCTTTGTCAACGAATTCGCTTGCTTTTTGAAAAAGGAAAAATACAACACTTAGTCAATCAATAAAATTATTTGAGACTCCTCACCTTCAAGACAGGCTAATGTACACTATTTACCAAGAAATGCTATGTTTTTTTTGGGGGGGGGAGTGGGGGAGGGTAAGAGTGAAATGGACGTGTTGAACGTTCTCTTGCGGGTACTCACGGGGGCAGCGCGTGCGGGTGGCGCGGCGGTCGGGTCGAAAGCCAGCCCACTGATGGCAGCAGCGCGACCTGCTGGTACCAGCGCGCGCTCATCAGCCGGTGCTCCTGTCCTGGTGCGTTGAATCGGCGCCGGCGCCGCATCGGGGCCCGCCTGCGGCAGCGGCGCGCCGCCACCGCCCAAGCGCCGCGCCGTCGCCGCCGCCGCGCGCATCCGCCGGCGCCACGAGTCGCCTCCTCCGCACGCGCACGCACCGCTACAGCCGGTACACCGGTACACGCCGAAAACGCGACAGCCCGCTGGGGGGTGGTGGAAAGACCTCATGCACGGCCGGGCAGACGTCGATCAACAGCACACGTCATTTATAACCCAGTCTCCCAAGTTAACTCTCTCTCTCTCTCTCTCTCTCTCTTTCTATCTCTCTCTGTCTCTCTCTCTCTCTCCCCCCCCCACACACACACAGAGTGGCTGAGTTACCTTCAAGTCATTATCGCTGTGCCTGTAGTTCCTCTGAGAGGGAGGTTCTCAAGTGAGGATTTTTGACATCAGCTCTATCAATAGGATTTATAACCAAGTCTCTTAATCGTGAGATCGGCCGAGTGATGTTCAATATTGTTCTTTATAACACCCACTCACCCACACACACACATACCGGCTGAGGTACTCTCAAGCCTGCATTATTGTTGTACATATAGTGATTCTGAGTGCGAGGTTCTAGGTTACAGGTTCTAGGTTACAAGTCCCGATGGTGAGAATTTTTGACATTAGTTACATTAATTACTACTTATAACCAAGTCTCCTATATGTGTGATCGTCCGTGTGATGTTCAATATTGTTCTTTTTAATACAAACACACACTCACACACCGACTGAGTTACCTTCGAGCCAGCATTATCGTATCTACAGAGACATGGTCCGAAATATTCTAATGTTCGGGCCCCAATGGTGGCGGAATTTCTACATTAGACATATACTTAAATATGATATATTTAATATTGTTCTCACGCACACATACATGCATCGAGCGAGTTGGTTTCAGGCCAGCATTACCGCTGTAACTGTAAATTGCTGTAAATTTCAGTCAAAGTCTCGAGGGCATTTCTAGTAGACGGTCGTTCTAATCAGTTAGTTCAGTGTTTTGTTTACTATTATTACCAGACAACCACAGCAGAAACATAACAATGGGGTCACGCACCTTCCTCTTCCTTGTCCTTTCGCCTCACCTTGCACCCATACTTGTATCCACTACGAGATCACACAGCTCGGGAGACCAGCCGAGGGCATGGAGAATTTCGCGAATGGGGCGCTTCCCCACTGAGGAAGATACTTAGAAAAAGTAAGTTCCTCACTGGAAGAAGACGTGTAGGTCGCCAGCGGATCTCGCGACCCAGCGAGGGAGGATCAATGCTACCACCCGGGAAATAACTTGCACGGGACTAATGTTAGTTGACGCTGCCGTAAATAGAAAACAATGAATTGAAATATCCACTTCAATTATAGTATAGTGTGTCGAGCCAGAGATCCTTCCCATTTTGTTAATGCAAACAGTAATGGACAGTTTATTATATATTGTGATACGCTTTAATGAATGCATGCAGAGGGGGTGAAGTCAATGCATACAGATTGTCACGGCGTCAGGAAATAAACAAGCCCGGGAAGGAAGAACACAGTTCGAACTGAACTCGTTATACCTATCACAGTGTAACGACGTACCGGAAGAGGGAAGCAAAGCCCCTTGTAACAAAAATATATGTGGAGGAGGCAGAATAAGGTATAGAGATACTAGTTTGCTTTCTATTAAGTGCTGCCCACGGAGCCATCAACACCGATTGTACGATGCGGTTTGAATGGATGCGTGGTGGTTGCAATTTTAAGATAGTAGGAGAGGAGAGCGCTAGCGTAAAATTGTAATCACCTAGGAACAAAAAAAAATGTCAGATCTAAATATTTGACATGCGCTTTTCTATTTCGACGCGCTGAATTCGGATCTGAAGCCAGAATTGTGCCAATTGTGCAATTGTTTTTAAATCACGAAAAACACCTTGACATTTTAAATTGTAAAATTGAGTTTTTTTGAGATTAAAAAAATTGGAGTATGGAGAGCAAATCAGTTTTCACATTCGGATTCGCGCCTTGTAATACATTAAGAAACATGTGTCGAGTCTTGAGGTTCGACAACAACCCCGGAAAACAAACTAGTGGTGCTACTTTCCCGTATTGGTTTTCTATTTCCTTTGATTTCGGCTAGCTATGCCACATACTCTTGCCAACTGCCATTTATCGCCACGAAAACCACAGTTTTTGAAATTTTCTTAATTTTTCGTGTTTTCAATAATAGAACAGAAATATTATTTTTGAATATTAAAGAACAGTAAAACCTCGGACTAAATAGCATTTTTCTTTGAAAAAAACTGGAGCCATCTATAAGAAACTGACGCTTAAGCGCTACTGATAATTCGAAATTTGAATCTCTTTTCACAGGAAACTATTGAGTTTTCGAAAAACATAATTTGAAGTCATTTAAAGCACTTTAAAACACAAATACAATAGTGTTTACAAATTGCTGGAAGTGTGCATATTAACGACGTAAGAGATCTTTAAAAAATCCCATTTATGTAAAATTGCGGAAAGTTGATTTCGAGATTTCAACAAAAATGCACATTTTTGGGGTCCACTGAAATCGAAAAAGTTTTTTTTTTCAAAACGTCCATCTGTCTGCGCGTTCATCCGTCTGGTGTATGTGAACAATACTAGCACCCAAAAAATGCGTGTGTTTTTTTCCTTACTGAATAATCCTCTCTCGATCTGACCTGAGTTAATGATCTGCGATTTTGAAAAACATTTATTAATTTTTGGGGGTAATTTACGTGAAGAGCCCGGACATTTTCAAAATTTTCTCAGTTACAGCTCCAAATTTTTTCTTTAAATTTCTTGTAAGAATAGCGTAAAATACACTTATAAAGAAAGTCTAAGTCAGATTTTTAATGGTAACTCTGAATTTTTCAAAATTATCGAGCGTCTTTCTACAACTACAAAATTGTAGATATATATTATTCCATCATATAACTTTTGTTCTCCATAGTGAGTTATTTCATTAAGGTCATGCACATTTGTTTTGAACATTTTGGTTGTTTTTGCGCAATATTGATTGCAATATGTGCAATTTAAAAAATAACAGAAACAAGATTTTTTCAAAAGCTTCTCCAAATTTGGTCACGGAGAGTGCTAAATATACTCTATGAGATGAAACACATTAGTTTGCTCTATTCTTTTGTTTACTCAAAAATTACAAAAGTATAATTTGTATTGACTTGTCCCTCGAGTCGTTAATATATATACACTAGGAACTACATTATTATATTTATGAGTAAATGTGTATTAAAAAAAATCAGATAAAGTTCCTCAAAAACTCAACAGTTTTCTGTGAAAACTAGCTCGAATTTCTGCTTTTTTAGAAACATAGCTATTTAGGGCGAGATTTTACTCCTTATCTTAAAGCAATTTCTTGGTTCTATTATTAGGAAACAAAAATTGAAATAAATGTACTTTGGGCGACGATAGATAGTAGCTGGCAAGAACATACAGACAATCCACATCAAAGAAATTAGAAAATGTTACAGCGATAAAGTCTTTGCTATTCTGTAGCACCATTAGTTGTCTCTTTGTTACCGAAGAAAATACAATGATTCTACTCGTGACAATACTTTTAGCTACGAGCCGTGTGTAATGGGAGTAAAAACATGACGATGAAAGAGATCACTTAATGAAAAGTTTATTGGCAAAAAAGGTCTATTTTATCGTTGACACATTTCAGTTAATTTTCTATTTTCAGAAATATCTTATAAATCACTGAGGAGTGAATCAATGAAACCGAAATTTGGAGTTTCAATACCAAATAATCAGTTCATTGGCCACATAATTGTGGACAAAAACAATTGAGGTACTCCCAGGAGTTTGGTGTCATTAAAATAATAAATTAATAAATTATAATGATCAACAGTCGCAGAAGTAACATATGTACATCGAATCCAGTAAACTGAATATAATTTTTCATCAATATCTCATACCCACAATGTTATCGATATTTAATTTGCAGAAGTTAATAACATGGATTAGAAATGTGTTTGATTTATTAGTTCATTGCTTTGACTGTATTTTATAAAGTAATTTTGTGTTATGTACTCACCTAAAAATCATTGGAAATTGAGTAGGAATTTGCTGGTGGACGATGCAAAGAGGCAATCGCTTATTTAATTATACTTCTGATATGGCAATAAATTGCATTGCAATTTTATTACAGCTTGGAGTTCGCGGAATAACGACAACCATTCATAAATACACTATGAAATACACGCTTTTTCACTTAGAAGGTACGGAGAAAGAAATAATCTTCCGAAGTATAAGTATTAATATAACAAAAACAATAACAACAATAATAATATATTAGGTTTTAAGAAATCAACTCATCTTTCAGAGATATTTTCCCATCATCAATGGTTCCCTTCATCAAGTAATGGGGTACGTATACGAGTATGAATGAGAAGGAAACACCACGTCTGGTCAATGGATTGATTTGTTTAGGGTGCTTCTCAGGCATTTGCCTGGAGATGAACGTCGGAGGCTACTATTCAGAGCAGAACTTTATCGCGACAGACGCCGTACTCTCGCCTTTACCCTCGCACGTAGATTGTCACTCGGCATTGAACTTGGAACTTCTTTAGTGAGCCTTTGCTTTAACCCTCACAGATATCGATTTAATACCGTTTCTTCTATAATAAGCTTTATTGCATAACATGGAGTATCTGATTGACGTTCTATAGTTCTATGACGTTCAGTAGTTTGTGTCTAGCTTACTTAAGCTTTATGCAAATTTATTAACACTGTCTAAGAAGATTCTTGATCAACTAATCGCTAACCTCTCCCTCATCCCGCTATTTCCTTCACTTATTGATATTTTATTTATTTATTTATTCTGTCACTAATGCACTTGTGTCATCCTTTTGACCATTCACTCATTCATTCTCTCCAGTCTACACATTTGTTCACATTCATTCTAATCGAGGGCCAATATCACGTGTGTAATGTCGTTAAAAGAAATTTCCTACCTCATGTTCATTGCTAAAAAGGACCATTTTCTCTCCCCCCTCTCTCCCCCCCCCTCTCTCTCTCTCTCTCTCTCCACACACACACACGCACAAGGGGTGTCTCAGAATAAATGCTCGAAATTTCTAGGAATGGTTATCTTTCGCAAATGAACGTGTGGTGGGAAAATTCATATAACGACGTTGCATACTTGTACATCACATACGTAACGACGTTGTATACGTAGTACAAGGGAAGTGTCTACTTGGAACAAAAATCAAGAATTTTGTGTCTATTTTGTTTTCCCTTGTAGATTTGATTTTTTATGCTTTTAAAGAAAAAATATTTAAAAAAATCTCTACTTGTTTATAAAAAATTGGTCGAAATGCATATTATATATATATATATATATATATATATATATATATATATATATATATAGTAGTTTGCTTTCTATTAAGTGCTGCCCCCCACCGCCAGATCCCGGAGCCATCAACACCGATTGTAACGATGCGGTTTGAATGATGCGTGGTGGTTGCAATTTTAAGAAGTACGGAGAGGAGAGCGCTAGCGTAAAATTGTTAATCACTAGGAACAAAAAAAATGTCAGATCGTAATATTTGACTGCGCTTTTCTATTTCGCACGCGCGCAATTGCGATCTGGAAAGCCAGAATTGTGCCAATTGTGGCAATTGTTTTGTAAATCACGGAAAAACACCTTGGACATTTTAAATTGTAAAATTGAGTTTTTTTTGAGATTAAAACAAATTGGAGTAGGAGAGCAAGAATCAAGTTTTCAACATTCGATTCGCGCCTGTGTAATACATTAAGAACATGTGTGCAGGTATTGAGGTTCGACAACAGCCCGACGAACACAAACTAGTGGTGCTACTTTCCCGTATTGGTCTTCTATTTCCTTTGATTTCGGCTGAGCTACTGCACATGACTCTGCCCAATGCCCATTTAGTCGCCACGAAAACCACAGTTTTTGAAATTTTCTTAATTTTTCGTGTTTTCAATTAATGAACAGAAATATTATTTTTGAATATTAAAAGAAACAGTAAACACCTCGCGACAATAAATCTTGCTTTTTCTTGAAAAAAAACATGGCAGCCATCGTACATTAAGACCACTGACGCTTCAGCCGCTACTGCGATAATCTGCGAAATTTGAATCTCTTTTCACAGGAAACTATTGAGTTCTTTCGAAAAACATAATTTGAATCATTTAAAAGCACTGTAAAGACACAAATACAATAGCTGTTTTACAAATTGCTGGAAGTGGGTGCATACTTACGCACGTAAGAGATCTAAAAAAATTCCCATTTATGTACAAATTGCGGAAAGTTGCATTTCGAGATTTCAAAACAAAAAATGCACACTTTTTGCGGTGTACCTGAAAATCGAAAAAGTTTTTTTTTTCACACGCCTCCACTCCATGTCTGCCGCGTACTCCACTCCCCGTTCTGGTGCTACGTGAACAAACTCACTCACCCGACCTCCCCTCACAACAATGCGTGTGTTTTTCTTTCTACTTTGAATAAATCCTCTCTCGACTTTGACCCTGAGTTAATGATCTTGTCCGATTTTGGACAAAACATTTATGCCTATTCTTTGGGTAAATATTACGTGAAGAGCCCGGACAAATTTTCACTCTCTCACCTCTCCACTCACTCTCCTCCACTCGTCCCTCACTCTCTCACTCTTCCACTCTCCTCACGTCTCCTCACTCTCTCACTCTCCCTCCACATCCTACTTCACTCTCCTCACTCTCTATCACTCTCTCACTCCTCAATTCCTCTCACTCCTCACTCCCTCATACTCCCCCCTCACTTCCCTCACCATTCCTCACTCTCCCCTGCACCTCCTCAACTCCTCTCACTCCACTCAACTCCTCTCACTCCCTCAACTGTCTCACCCCCTCACGTCCCTTCCAACCTCCCTCCCACCCCCCCCTCACCCTCCCCCCTCACTCCTCACTCCTCACTCCCTCACGTCCCACTCTTCCCCTCACTCTCTCAACCCCCATCCTCTTCACCGCACTCTCATCCACTTCTACTCACTCCATCTCTCTTACTCCTCACCCCTCACACCTCTCTCACGTCTCCCTCACCTCTCGTCACTCTCTCACTCTCTTCACTCTCCTCAGTCACCTCCTCACTCTCTCACTCTCTCCTCCTTCTCACTCTCTCACTCTCTCACTTCTCTCACTCTCTTCACTCCTCTCAACCTACTCTCACATCCTCCCTCCCCACTCTCCATCACTCTCACTCTCCTCACTCTCTACTCTGTCACCATCTCTCCTCCACCTCCTCCTTCACTCCTCACCCTTCACTCTCCAATCCACCCTTCTCCCTCCCTACCTCTCTCCACCCCTCACCCCTCATCCCCTCCCTAACTCTCGCCCTCACTCCCCCCTCCCCCTCTCCCTTCTACCCCTCCCCCTTCAGCTCTCTCACTCTCGTCAGCTCTCCGTCTAGCTCCACCCCCTCCCTTCCCCACTCCCCCTCTACTCCTCTCCATCTACCTCCCCCCCTCATCTCCCCCTCCACTCTCCTCACTCTCTCCCTCTCCTCACTCTCCTCCACTCTCTCACCTCTCTCTCACCTCTCCTCACCTCTCCCCTCTACTTCTCCCTCACCTCCTCTCCACTCTCTTCTCCCAACCTTCTCCTCACTCTCTCACCTCCTCCACTAGCTCATCTCACTCTCTTCACCTCCTCCTCACTCTCTCTCCACTCTCTACTCCTCTCACTCTCACTCCTCTCCCGTCTTCACTCTCACCACTACTCTCCCTCTCACTGCTCTCACTCTTCTCACCTACTCTCACACTCTCCTCCACCCCACTCATCTCACTCTCTCACTCTCTCACTCTCTCACTCTCTCATCTCTTCACTCACCTCACTCACACTCCACTCACCCCTCCCATCACCTCACTCACTCACTCCACTCTCACCCTCACCCCGAATCACTCACCCTCACCTCCACTACCACTCACCTCCTCACCATCACCTACACTCAATCATCCAACCTCCACTCACATCACTCACTTACTCACACTCTCACTCACTTCACTCACATCACTCACATCAACCTCTACACTTCCACTCTCCACCTCACTCCTCATGTCACGCCGTCCACCGTCACTCACTACATCATTCACCCTCCTAACCTCCACTCACCCATCTCACACTCCACCATCCCTCCCTCCCACCCTAACTCCCCTTCACCCGTCACCCCTCACTCCTCACCTCTCCCCCACCACCCCCTCCCGCGCCTGCCTCTGCCTTCACCCCCTCGCCTACACCCTCCCTCAACCTTCCTCACCTCCCTTCACTCCGTCACTCCTCACGTCTCACCTCCCCTCAACCCCCGCCTCACTCTCCCCACTCACCACTCCCCTCACCCGCTCTCCCTCACCTCCCCTACACCTCCCCTCACTCCCCCTCACCCTCCCCTCAAATCCCTTCACCTCCACCTCCTCCTCACTACTCCTCAACTCCCCTCCTCCCTCCTCCCTCCCCTCACCTCCCCTCTCCTCACCCTCACATCACTCACCCTCTCCACCCTCACTCTCACTCCACTCTCACTACTCACTTCT
>BOPP01000082.1:4210291-4278073 GCA_017312745.1 Gryllus bimaculatus
TCACTCACTCTCTCTCTCAGTGTTCATAATGCGTTTTAATAACAAATAAACCACACTTGTTGATTTGTTTGAGCTGGAAGTTTACGAATAAGGATGTAGTGACGTTAATACTTTTATTGAATTACGTATCGAAAAAACACTCGTAAAAAAATAAACTCGCCCCCACTTACTCGTCGTCTTGTTGGTAGCCCTCGTCCAGGGGCCAGTTGTCGAGCAGCGCGACGCCGCCCAGGTACGCCAAGCGGCCGTCTCCCAGCGCCGCGCGCATGCGCTCCGCCACCCACGCCTGCAGCCGCTCCTCGTCGCCCGCCCAGTCGGGGAACAGCGCCGCCTCGTTGCGGTAGCCGCCCACGTGCGCCCGGTCCTCCTCGCCCTCCGCCAGCACCAGCGGCGGTTGCTGCTCGTCCTTCACGTGGACCTGCCGGGATGCCGTCGAGGTTCTCAATCGGAATGTTGTATTGTGGCGGAATGAATGCAATGTTAATTGAAGGTTTTTTTGGTTACGGATTCTAGGAGGGTTCATGATAAAGATGAAGCGGTCAAATCGAATATTTTGGTATTACGTTGGGATAATTTTAATAAAATAGAAAAAAAATATTTTGAAGAGAAATATAATAGAATAAAAAAGAATTATTTTAATATGTTTAAAATACTAAACAGAGATAATACTAATTATTTGCGTTAAAAATATACATATTTAAAACACTGAAAGTTTTCTTTTGGAAACAAAATTGTGCTTTCTATTCAACCAAATTTGCCGATTGTTTTTTTAATCTTAGTTCGCTTACTCAGTCGATACTCTATTAATAATCTCTTCAAATGCACGTAGCGCAGTGATATCTGATGGTCTCCTCCTAAATCTCTTATCCACCTACGGATTGGCACCGTGTCTGCCCATTTAATGTCGTATTAAGAACGCTGTGTTAATGTGTATGTGTCTCTTCTGGATGAGACGGTGTCGAAACCGAATTGGCACGGTAGTTCCCGTTCTGATCGATAGAGTGCACTAATGTCACTATCTTCATCGAACCATCTCTCGCTCAGGATGAGCCCTATGCACTGGTATATCGTACGTCTTTCCTTGTGTTTCGCCCATGGGGAGGCGGCGTATGCAGTGGGCATAAGGCTTACTCTCTTCTTCAGTGAATTCAGGAAGCTGTGAAGTCTTGAGATTACGGTTTATTATTTTTGGTTTATTTCCAGTTATCATCTTTATTATAATTTATTGAACAAGGTCACTGTAGAATTAAATTTTGTTGCCCACGAATTTTATATTAGAGATTACTCAAACAGTATTAAATCATCCGTCGATGTTTACAAACATGGATGATTTGGAATCGATGCTGTATTAACATCAATGTTTTAATTTTGAACATCCATAATAATTAATTTTCAAAATCTATGTTTTGTTATCGATTTCGCATCACTAACAGGCACAACCAATAGAATTCCGCACCGACCTCCCCTGGTGCCAACTGTGTGAATGTGAGGTTATACTAGAAGCGAGAATATCTTCACATCATGAGGTTATATTCGGTGAAACGAAGAATATGTATTGTAAGTTCCAAGACCGTTAGCAGACAATTTTTTACTTTTGGGCGGTTACATTATTCATTAGAGATGTTGTTTATTGCGTCTAAAGAGATTACCTAATTACACAAGTTATTCACAACCATGATGTATTTTACTTAGATTATGAAGTGAAAATGTTTCTACAACACATTCATTTGCATGCAAAAACAAAGAAAAGTTAAAAGCAAAGTAAATTAAGATAATAAAAATAGTTCAGAAAATAAGGCGAGAAAGCTAAATAAACTTGAATTAATATCTCAAGATAGTTATAATAATATCTCAACATCCTAAAAAACACGTGACCAAGTTTGTCAAACTGCGTGTGAATTGCAATTTTATGCAATGACACATGCAAGAGCAAATTATAATTATTCTGTGTTATTCTGTCATTCCTCTTTGAATTATCACGTATTCTTAACGTGATAATCTTCACGTCTTAACGAACTATTCACGAGCATATGGTTAAGAAGATATTTCGTATTCGTTGTCTAAGGCAGGCGTGCCCAACGAGATTGATTAAGAGCATCCTGGGCAAGTGACATCGCTGGAGGCATTTCTTCTCTGCTCCTCTACCGTTTCCCACCTCCCCATTCTCCTCTGTAGGCGACCTTCTGCGTTGCTCTTTAAAAACGAAATTCACGTATGGATTCACTTTGTATACCGAGAAACATATTATTCTAAAAATACCACCAACAAAACCAGCAAAAAGGAGCAGTCTTGGTTGTCGAAAAACGTAATCAGAGTGTATCAAAACATACAAAATTAAGACATACAAAAACAAAACAAAAAAGTCTTTGTATGTAAAAGTAAGAGAACAGTTTGAGACAAGACCGAACTTCAAACGAACTGCGGTGGCAAGTTTTTCAACGAAGTCGGTCTTCCTAGAACGGAGTTTCAAGCTTTCCTCTCAGCCTCGGTAGTAACTAATTTTTCTGCGTCTGCTCTTGTCTGCTGCTTTGGGCAGAGCTGACCTAAGGGTAGGCAGATGTCGAAGAAGACACAGTGCATGTTGTGACATCTATGTCACCTCCGTTTGATATAAATATATAACATTGCGGTCGATGCTCGCACAATCGCGGCCTGCATCGATATCTAGCATGATATCGACTTGGTAAAGAGGTACTTCAAGAGACAGAAGTTTTATTCTCCCTAAACGAGGTGGCTTACATTATATTCATGTAAGTGTACTATGATTAAATATAATTCCTATCATTCACTAAAGTACCTCAAATGTTGCAAACGTTAAGGACATGTTGAGGGGTAGAAAACGATCACTTTCAGTGAACAAAAAATCCAGAGAGAAAGGTTGCGACGCGAGGTTGATAGGTCGAGTAGAGCAATCCTACGAGCAGAATAAAATCACTTTTACTACTTGTGTCAAACAATATTTTTAGACAGCTTTTCCGACATCCATTTTATTTTAATTCAATTATACACTAGTGTTAGATCTTGGACTTTTAGCAGGCTATGCATGCCCTGAAAGAAGCGTTTTTGCTAGTGGTTGTCTAATACTTTAATGTAACACACACGTGATAATTGCTCCTGAAGTTAAAGCAATAAATTATGCTCATGTGTTTTGCAGGAGTACGAGATCACCGGACTTTGCCAGAAAATAACCTGCATAACAACTGTGCGTACGTAGGAACGTGTCTCTATCAGACTTTTTTATTATAAAAATGCCAGGACATCATAGTCTGAAGTCATTTTCCACTAAGCATCCAGGTTTAATGTTGCTGTCGCGACATTCCGCCTCTGAATCACTCGTGCTATAAGGACTCGGGTAGCCCCCTCCCCGCAGAGTGTCGCTGGAAGACGCAGTTGATTTGAAAACGAAGATTTTCATGAATGAAGAACTCAGAATAAGGGATTTCTTTTGGCGAAAGGTCTGTAGATTCCCAGAAAGATAATTACGATTGAAAGCTGCACATTCAAGATAGCGACCGCGTTCTTCTCGTTGTGATCGCCCACCATTATGGCGGAGCTTAACCAGACTTCTTCTGACCTGCTTTAAAGTTTTCATTCGTAGAGACATTCGACGACAAGGAAATAGCTTACAGCGCCTACGCTTGACTGCGACAGAAAGCATAGTGGCTTCCCACAAGAGGACCAAATATGATAAGAACGGACGATAAAACCGATTGTTTCTTTTAAAGTATACTGAAGGTAGTACGGGAAAGCAAGTCGCTTCTGTGAAATAATCTATCTCTGCCCCATTGAAGTCGTATATAACTTTGCGATAAGAAAGATTATTGTAATGCAGCTGTCTTCTTCGAGGTGTCCTTGGAGTGTGTTTTGCATTTATTGTCTCGTTCCCTGTCTCGAAATTTGGCACGCTCTCGGCATGTGGAGCAGAACAGATTGCTGTCGTAGGAAGTTTCATTACCACTGACCGAAGGGGTTAACGAGACGCTAATCGCAGTCGGACGTCTGTAGATCTGCTGGCTGTTTTATTTTGGTGTACGAAAAAGCAGAAGATGTCTCGTTGCTGGTTGACTGAGTGATTAATCTCCACGTACGTCATCTGCTAAGGTTATTGCTGTATACACAGCTACATGTTAAATGATATCTTAGGCTTCCGCGTCAACAGTAATGATCTGGGCTGTCCGGATGACGCCGCGTCGAAGGCTGAGGTGTCGACGTTTCGACCGACATATCGCGGTCCTCTTCAGGACAGTAATTCCTGAACCGATCCTTTTCGATAAGACCAAGGTGCTCGCCCACACACTATATAAACCAATCTATAGAAGCCTTATCGGCTGCAACTATCGTACCGGAAGGAAAAAATAAATTCCCACCTCTCCGGGGCAAATAAAAAGGGTACAATAGAAAAAATTCTAGCGCAGTACATCCCTGAAGAGGACCGCGATATGTCGGTGGAAACGTCGGCACCCGGACAGCCCAGATCACAGCTACATTTTAAGTTGGCGCGCGCGCACGAGCCGGCTCAACACCCGGACAGACAGAAGCGATTGGGTCGGAGCTACGACGTTAAGAGTGCTTAGTGACAGGTTTAGGTACGTTGACCGCTCCTAAGTACTACGATTGTTCCAGGATACACTGTAGGTACTTCTTCTGGCGGCACTAAACTCGGCAACAAATCCGATACATTCTTTGGGTAACTGAATCTTCGGCATTTTTTTGTGTATATTCTCATGAAGAGATTGCCATGTAAATTGTACAACTGAATAATCAGTTTTATGTAAAAAACTCAGCTTCCACCCTTTTTCATACGTTTCAGTTATTAGTCCTGTAGGTGTAATGCATATTATATATAGGCCAGGCGTGTGCTCCGGCTCGCCTCTAAACGCGCTCGGTGAAAAATATCGCGGTAATGTTTGCGCATTATTCATCCACGGTTCCATCAAGTAATGTTATTACCTTTGTGAATACTCAATGAAACATTCTTCGTGATGAATCATAGACCGCGGTCATTATGATAACCGGATATGAGAACTTATTTAAAGCGGGAGAAAGAGAGAGAGAGAGAGAGAGAGAGAGAGAGAGAGAGAGAGAGAGAGAGAAAGAAAGAGACGGAGAGAGAGCGCCAGAAGAGAAAAAAAAGCATGAAGAAGGGGGAATAAAAAAGGTACACAGTTGGAAAGAGGGTAAGTGCAAGTGCAAATGGAGGAAGGGAGAGAGTGAGGAAAGGAGTGTCGGGCAGAAAGGACGGACAGAATGGAGGAGCAGAGAGAGAGAAAGAGAGAGAGAGAGACAGGGAGGAGGAACAGAGAGGAGAGGTGGAGAGGAGGGGCAGAGGAGGGTCAGAGAGGAGAGACAGAGAGAAGGGACAGAGAGGAGGGGCAGAGAGGAGAGGCAGAGAGGAGAGGCAGAGAGGAGGGGCAGAGAGGAGAGGCAGAGAGGAGGGGCAGAGAGGAGGGGCGGAGAGGAGGGGCGGAGAGGAGGGGCCGAGAGGGGGGTGGGAGGGAGTGGAGGGAGGTGGAGGAAGAGCGCTAACCAGCAGCACTTACGGCCGGGGGCACGCTGAGCAGCAGGCGGCGGCGGTGGGAGAGCAGCGCCCAGTCGGACTCCGCCAGGCAGCCCAGCGACCCGCTAACCCAGAGCAGCGCCTGGTCGGCGCAGTGGGCGTCCCACGGCGTCTGCGACGACGTCGTGGCGGCGGCGTGCAGGAAGTGCTGCAGCTGCTGGCACGCCATCTCCGTCTGGTCCTCCACCTCCTGCGCAACGCACGCGCCCACACACATACTAGAGAACGCAATAGCCAAAATACGAATAGTGGTTCTTTCATAGTTGGGAAAAGACCCGTCTGAAATTAGAGTTACCATTTATACAGCATTCATGCTAGCTTTTCAGAATGATAATTGTACATTGAGTTGTATAACTTGTCGAAGGAAGTAAATAGGTCTGGTCACGTGAATTTACGAAATAACCCCAATCAAATGTCACAAAAATCAAATTCTGGCTACACTACTCATTAGAGAATTTACTACATATAGTAGCAAGAAAAAAAAAGTTTTAAATATGAAGAGCTCAGAAAACGCGGTTTCCGTAAAAAAACTTTTCGCTGCAACATTACAATCTATACTACGTTAGTAAGAAGAAGTACTGTGCAACGTAATTAGTGTAAGAGAAAGTATAGATTAAAGGAAAGCATAGATTTGGAACCTCTCGGGCTTTTATTATTAGGAGATTTTCAAATGATACATGAAAAGGTAGAATAGATATTGCAATATTATAATATGGCGTAGAGTGGCTGTTGCCAACAACATGACAATGCATTGCTATTGTAGCATCACTAGTTTATTTTATAAGATGCTTAATGCGAGACATTTTTTAAACTTTTCAATATTATTACCAATAATTTGGAAAGAAACTGATGGCACGTACTTTCTCGTACAAATTACATTAATATTTTCTTTATAGAAGAGACACATTTTTATGTAATTCCTTTACTCTTCTCAACCGTTATCTATCGACGCCTAAAGGAGCAGAGCCACTCTCGGTACGTAAGGCTTCTGTGAAGGCATTTCCAGCGAAGTCGACCTTAGTGCACTCTGACGACGCACAGACCTATCTCCGCCCACGGTATCCTTTGGTCCCAACTCGGTGCTTGGACTATTGTTCTGGGAGTAGGCATTCATTCTCTCAGTCATACAGTTTCTTGCCACGTCAACAGATTATGGGTATAAGTGAAATCAGGAGGGACTGGAAATACACACAACGACACCAAAAACAAATTAAATCATCCACGCTTTATGCGGGTTTCCTACACACGACATTAATTTCCACTAAATTACATATTAGCATCTCAGAATTGCATTGAAACATTTTGAAAATATTGATTTTTTTTTGCGTCTAAACACGTAACTCCTAACTCCGCGCGTCTCGTAACTCCTAAGAGCGCTGAACGCACCTTGGAGTAATCCTCCGTTAATTATAGGAGTAATCCTCCTTTATTATACTTCCAGCACCCTCGAGGCGCCGCTGGGTAAAGTCACGTCAGTCGCAGTCAAGTCAGGAAATCGCCGATAGGTAGCGTCTTCGCGCTCACGCGCCCTGCGTCTTCGGCCAGAATTGAGAAGGAATAAGGATAGGGGGTAAGGTTTAGAACGCTTCACAACGGTTGGACTAGCCCCTGTGAAGCATGCTAACTTGTTTTGCCGTAACAAATTTCACATCCGGTTCTACACGGATTCTACGGGAATACAACCCGGAACCTCAGCTCAGAGCATTTTCAAATTGCCATGTGAATAATTACAGAAATATTTGCGATAAACATATTATTCCAAGAAAAATCTTCAGCAATCTAGTTGCAAGATCGGGTTAAAAAAGTTTGTAATTTTGTACAATTTTAGAAAACAACTCAGAGTTAACAGTGCATGTATGGCCTTTCAAAAATGTATTTTTCTCTGATGTACTTGGTGTAAACCAAGAAATTTAAAGATAACATTTGGAGCCATTTTTAAGAAAAACTTTGAAAACTTTCTAGAGATCTCAGGTGAAGGATCCCTAAAATCTAAGAATTTGTTTCAAAGTCGCAGGGCTATAAGTAGGAATAGATGATCCTAGTAATATTTATGAAGAAAATCGTGCGAATAGGCGCCAATACTGTTCACAGATGCATGGTGAGACAGACAGAAGGGCGCTTTAAAAACAAAATCAATTATGTTTTAGAGAATCCCAGAACGTGTACTCTTGTTGAAAGGGTATAGCCGAAAAAGAAGACGGCAAAAAAAGCCTTTACATTGCTCCACAGAATCAATGACATTTAGGCGCGAATATCAATTTTTTATACGGATAAATCGATTTTCATTATTGTCCTCATTGTTTCAAAATCTTATAAAAATGCTATAGAATGTTATAAAGCACATTCTGTGGAAAAAACTGAGACAACTCTCCTACGTTATTACGTCGAAAATCTACTTCAAAAATTGTATATTTTATCAAATTTGGCGATAAAATTGGTTGACAAAACGACCCTCCAATTGAACTAATTTTCCCCGTCCTTGCAATTTATTTTCAGTCTGATACATACAATGCTGAAAAAAACAAAACTTGATAAACATGTTTCTCGGTATATCTCTACAACTGCTCGCCCTAGGAGGTTGATGGTTTGGGACTCTACTGCATTTTTATTTTTCCGCATACGCACGCAACATTGAATCCAAAAGCGGAATGTTATTTGAAAGTATTTATTGTTGTCCATCTATTGGCCTTTTATTGTCTCTTTACACGAGACGCAGAAACCAATCTTTGAAAGTATTTACTAGGCTGTCCGGGTGACGTCGCGTCCATGGCGAAGATGCCGACGTTTCGGTCGTCCTGAGCATTACGCCCTGAGGAAGGTCGCAGAATGGCAACCGAAACGTCGGCATCTTCGCCATGGACGCGGCGTCACCCGGACAGCCTAGTAAATACTGACTCTGGTCGCCTACGCTCTCAATCTTTGAAAGGCAACGTGCGCGGCGTCGGGCGGGTTGCCTACCTCCCAGGAGGAGAAGGTGGGCGGCTGGCTCCAGGGGCACACGAGCAGCCCCAGCGCCCAGTCGGGCAGCGGCTGCGCGTTCTGCGCGGCGTCGGCCTCGTGCAGCAGGCGCAGCGCCGCCTTCGGGGAGTCGGCCGCCAGCAGCTCCAGCGACACGTTGGCGGGCCGTGGGTCCAGCACGCGCACCTGCACGCACGGAAGAATAGGCACTCCAAAGAAGGGTACACTCAGTTCGGCGGCATCGATGTTGCTTAACTGCTAATGGAGGTCAATTGTATCACACGTAAGCTTAAGAACTGAAATAAAACATTCAATTGAATCAGCTAGCAAGGATAGAGGCTGTATGTCTCCCCGTTCCAAATATATTCTCTGTCAGAGAGTGTGTACATAGACCAACAAGAATGTCTTTTGGTTATAGTAAAACAAAATTAAAAGTATGTTATATTGAATTGATTTGTTATTTCACACAGTTACTTTGTGTGCATGTGCTACTTTGTGGTGAATGTTCACGTCAAAGTTCTTTTAAATCAAAATATGTTTCATTTAAAAAAATAAGCAATACGCATTATTGATTACTTAAAATAGCAGGGACTAAAACGTTATTCATCAAAATATGATAACAATCATAAAATAGTAAGAACACATAACACAGTGTGGCTTGAAATAAGTGATTTATTTATTTGGCATACAAAGAGATAAAATGATCACTTTTAGGTAGTGAATCTGTTGGGGGAAATTTCATAAACTGAACAAGAGACATTCCACATAAGGCGCCTCCAAGTGAAAGATAATTCCTCCTACGTTATTTCACTAAGCCTGTCTAGTGACAGTGATTGGTTTTTGTATGATGAGCTTTTTCGCAATTGTTTGGGTCTAGAGATAGTTGTTCACTTAACTGTTTGTGACAAACACTAAATTACAGCACATTCATGTAATCTAGAGAAATGCTTTGTTGGAACGAAGAAATGAAATGTATATTTATCACAAATCTTCCTCGCCAAAGTGCTCTTAAAGCGAAATTGATATATATTTCGGATGAAGACAAAACTTTCAAGATCCGTTAATGAAAAAAACTATAAATTTATTTTCTACTGAAATAACATTAAACTCTTGCTAACATTAATTTGTTTTCTATATTTACCCAATTGTAATTAAAGTTAAAAATAATTGAAAATTAAATACTGGAGGTGTTTAGGAATTCTCGAAAAATTATTAAAGTGAAAATAACGCGATATACCTCATTATTTTTATCTCGAACCTCAAGACCTGGTCAGAGGCACTGTGCTGACATTAATTGATGTCCTGAGGCTACTAAGCATGTGTACCTTGAACTCAAAGTTCTCCTACCAGCGGCCCTGCCCTGACACCCTCAGCATCCTACGCGAGTTTACCTCGCCGCCGAGTTTACCTCGACGTAGCCGCTTGGCTGGCCGGGAGAGGTCGCGTCCTAGACACTGGTGCCAACGTGCCCATTTCGCCCTGAGGAGGGCCACGGAATGGCGGCCAAGCCGTTGGCACTTGTGTCTAGGACGCGGCGTCTACCTGACGCGCGCGCGCTCACCTCGAGGACGTAGCCGCTTGGCTGGCCGGGAGAGGTCGCGTCCTAGACACTGGTGCCAACGAGCCCATTTCGTCCTGAGGAGGGCCACGGAATGGCGACCAAGCCATTTGCACTTGTGTCTAGGACGCGGCGACTACCGGACGCGCGCTCACCTCGAGGACGTTGGCGCCGTGGCTGCCGCGCAGGCGCAGGCGCAGGGGCGCGTGGGCGGCGATGCGCAGCAGCGTCGCGGCGCCGTCCTCGCCCACGGCCAGCAGCGTGGGCAGCGCGGCGGGCCGCTCGGGCGACGGGTACAGCCACTCGCCGGCCTCCGCCTCCGCCACGTCCACGTGCGGCCCCAGCAGCCGCGCGCCGGCCGGCAGCCGCACCGTGAGGTCCCAGCGCCCGTGCGCGCCCACCATCGCCGCGCCCACCGCGTTGCTCAGCACCTCCCGCGCGCCCGACTCCGCCTCCTCCACCGTCACCTGGATTCATGCATCGATCCTTTGACTAGTGATTCCGGGGACGTGAACGACAAAGGTCATTTGTCTCGTAAGTGTAGTGCATGGTTTATCGCAAGAGGTGGCGGTGATCTTCAACCGCTGGATGGCGAGATCCAGCACCGACATCAACGTCGGCTTGAGTGGATTTTCCCCAACCAGGTATCTTCCATCAGCGAAGCTACAAGCCTGGAGAAGCTCCAAGCTCTCTACTGGACTCCTAACGGGTATGTTAATGTAGTGCATAAGTGTGTGTGTGTGTAAAGGAGAGGAAATAACAAGGAAGAAGAAACAAATATCGCGCGCAGCTGGATTCTGCCTGGGCTACTATCCCACACCAATCTTGTTCCGCTAAAGGGGACCAGTTCCCGAGGTTGGTCCCATAGCTTTTCCCTTTTATCCTAACCCACCGACGACACAAGTACGTCGCCAGGCTGGTATCCGGATCCCGCCGGAACGCAGTTTGCTCTCCCGGCAACCCTTTTAATATCCAGGTCGCCCTGCCACCTCCGAGCTAGTAGCTTTTTAGGCTAGAACCGGAGTGGAATCAGTGAGCCACTCACATGCGCCGGGACAAGTCACGCTTCTTTGCCCAGAGTATCGGGTCATTTCCAAGACGATGCCGAAAGCCCAACAGGGAACCACCGGAATCAACCTTCGCGTGGCTCGAGCCTCCTTCCCGTGTTATCACTGCCTACACCTTTAGGCTACTGACGTGAGTATTGTCAGGACCTAGGCAACTTGGTGGGATCAGGTTTGTCGGCGGACTTCAATACGTGGATTTCAGAGCATTCCGAAGAATCTCCTTCACCCGATCCTGCCCAAATGTCGACGCGTCATAGGCCCGACTAATGTGTTACCGGGTTGAGCTGACAACCAGGAGCTTAGCATCGCCTACTCACTCTTCCACCTTGAGGCTATCGACGTGAGTGCCGCCGTGAAACTCGGAGTTCTGGTGATCGTCTACATCTCTTCATCAGAGATTGTGTCCACCTATGCAGACACGATCCCCACGGTTGCAGTCCGCGGACGGTTTACAAGGGTAGAATTTTAGCGGAATCTAGCGGCCGGCCGCTAGAATTTTCCTCCTTACAACGACTGAATTCCACTTAGCTATCTAACTTATGTGGAAAAACGCTGCCACCGTGGGGAGTGGAATCCTAGGACCTCCCGGTTAGAGGGATTGAAGTGAAATCAATTGACGCCCAGAACCGCCCACCTCGGTACTTACATTGAACCTAATTGTAATCATGTTTGCCACCGAACATAGTTCAAAGCAAACTTTAATAATTCTACCTATAATCTGCAAACAAGTTGAAATCTGAATATAGATGGAAAGAAGCGTTATTGAAATGAATTGATATTATTCGCCAAGCGAATGCACATAGCGCTTCTGTATAATTTGCTACGAATACTTTATCAGTCAAATATATTTCTGTTTGTTTCATTTGTCAAAGTAAGAAATGAGTGCTGCTCCTGATTATTGAGATGAATACAGATGTGTATCACTTGCGCGTTCTTTGAATTAGACGTTTTTAAGTATTTCGAGGTGTTACTAGCGCAGAATATTCAATATTTATATATTGTACTGCTGTTTTCAATAACGTGACAAAGTATATGCACGTTGTAGCAATGTTGCTACAATGAATGTTGTAGCAATACTAGTTTTCTAAATAAACATATATCTGATAATTACAATAACTTTCATTTTGTAGACCTGTGTAATTTATAACTTAGCTGAATTTAAAATTTATTCTTATTTGTTGCTTTATACTTATTTACAATGTATGCAGTTGAGAATTTAAATGACTTTTGTTTCGTTACTACAGAAATTAGTAAAAATTATTTGTGAATATGTGGCATCGGCGTTTGAGTGAGTCTGATACTACATTCTGGCTAATAAGTCTCGCCTCCCTTCTCCTAATTCGTCCTGCAACTGATACACTTCATCATAAAGGTATTAGTTAAGTGATAACATTTTGAATTGTGCAAGAATACCTAAAAATGAGTAACGTATAATTTCTCGACAAACAACAAGAAGTACTTGGACACTTTATACCTTGGAGAATTTCCGTCTATTTTTTGCTTATGGTTATTGGTTATGGTTATGGCTATTGCTTATTATTATGGTTAGTGGGATGCTGATTTTGGTGTAGTTGAGTGTGATTCGTATTATTATTATTATTATTATTATTAATATTATTATTATTGTTGTTGTTGTTGTTAGATAGATATATAGATAGATTTATTAAAGTTCGCTTTGAGTTAATGCTCGGTGGCAAACATGATAACAATTAGAATTAGAATTACAAAACAATTTTAACATTTTCAATTAGGTTTACTATTAGAATTAGGGGTCGATATCATAGTTCCAATTTATTTCAAGCAAATCTAAATTCAATTCTAGTTTACATAACATTACATTACACACTACACTACACTCCCTTCCCCTCCACTACACAACACATCACTTCACTGTATAAGGGACATGACGATAATAATTATAGCAATAACAATATAAGTAATAATAATAACTTAAAAAATTTCCCCAAAGCTAATGACAGTGTTAACAATGATGTTAAATTTTCCCCTAATAATATAAAAATAATAAAAGTAATAATATTAATAGTAATAAATAATAAGTAACAATAAAAATAATAATAAAGATAAATGTCTGTCAGTATTATTTGAGCTAATCTAGATGGACTGAAGCATATTTTTAAATTTGGCTACATTAGAAGGAAAAACCTCTAAAGTAACCTAATGTAAACAAAAGACCTATTCCAAATTCCGACTTGTTCCAATCTACTATAGTGCGATTCACAAAGGAGAACTTGCCTGCATCAGTTCTTTGCTTTCTACATCGTATTTTTCAACGATGGTCTCCTCTGCTTTTATAATCTGATTTCTGTAATCTTTTACCGATATCTGCCCATGCTGTGTCCCCTCTGTATGTCTTATACATTACGCATAAACGCGCTCGTTCCCTTCTCTTAGATAAGGACTCCCATTCTTCTCGTTCGTCACCAACGCACCCGTGATATACAAACTTAGAGGCCCGTTTTTGAATTTTATCTAACGCTTCGATTTGCCCTTTTCTGTACGGGCCCCAGTTGTTATTATCGTTATGGTTATTATTATTATTGTTATTATTATTATTGTTATTATTATTATTGTTATTATTATTATTGTTATTATTATTATGGTTATTATTATTATTATTATTATTATTATTATTATTATTATTATTATTGTTATTATTGTTAATATTATTGTTATTATTATTATTGTTATTATTATTATTATACTCACAGTGAACCTGAGGGGCGCCTCGGAGTCGAGGGTGACGCTGTAGGGCGAGAGGTCGGCGTCGCCGTCCGGGTGCGCCTCGTCGTCGGCGCGCAGCTGCAGCACGAGCAGCCGCTCGCGGCGCCGCGCCACGAGGCTGGCGCTGCGCAGCCTGGTGCAGTCGGGGCCGCACGCGTCGCCGCCCGGGCACGACGCGCTCTCCAGCGCGGCGACGTCCACGCAGGTGCCCGCGCCTCGCGGCTTCAGCTTCACGGTCTGCGGGCAGCGGCAGAGGACGCAGTTGAGAGGGTAGGCGGTAGCGCTTAGGATTCGAATCCTCTTTTGGCAGGGTTTGGATCGGTTTCGACTGGGTTTTGGATCGCATTCGACTAGGGGTCGAATCGGATTCGGCTAGGTTCGGATGGGATTCGACTAGGGTTCGCAGGAGACACGACTAGGGTTCGGATAGGATTCGACTAGGTTTCGATTCGAATTCGACTAGATTCGAATGGGATTCGACTAGGGTTCGGATGAGATTGAGTATGGTTTAGATCGAATTCGACTTCTGTACGGAGCGGTTTCAACCAGGGTCCGGATGGGATTTGACTAGGGTTCAGATGGAGTACGAATAGAGATAGGATGGGAGTCGACTAGAGTTGGGATCGGATTTGACTAGGGTTAAAATCGCATTTGACTAGGGCTCGGATCGAATTCGAGTACGGTGGATATTTGTTTCCAGACAGTATCGCATCGTCGGTATTTGTTCAAACCCGATTAGATAAGATTTTAACTTCATTTTTAAGCCCCATTATGGTCAGACTCATGTTTAAAATATCATAGAAATAGCCTCACATATTAAGCAAAAGTAGTACAATACTTAAATGCTGCAATACATGAATAAAGTTTTTTAATATGATGATAAATATATCTCTTAAGATTAGAGGAAATTACGGGCATACCGAAGTTTAATTACAATAATAATCTGTCTTTACAGTACATCAGAAAAAAACCCCTGAGAGATTGTTCCCTGCATATTTTATAAATTATTTTAATTTATTCTTTATTAATTGAATAATTGTTTTAAGTCGTGAGTAAATATGAACTCAATCGGAACATTTTCTGAATTTATTCCTTTTATTTCAAACGTATGATCAAATTCTCTGAATGGATATTTCTTCGATATATTTATTAATAATGACAAATGTTGAACATATTGTAAACTGGAATATGTAAACATAATTTGCAATGTCGGGTAAAGTGCATTCAAACCATGATTACAGTTATGTCCTTTTTCTGTGTATTTTAAATTTGTGTATTTCAAAACGAATAGTTATTACAAAGTCTGTAGTACATTGTAAGAGATTTATTTTACTTGGAACTACCTCTCACACGCACTCTGGCAAATTCAAGGTTGCCTCATTTCATTGCCGGGAACAATTGTGGGGAAGTGCTACCGAAAAGACGGTCTTCTCTTTTCTTTGTAAAGGACCTTTACAACACTGAAAAGCTCCTTTTTTTTATACTCGTGTTACCCGTTCATCTCTTGATGTAGCTGAGAAAAATGTTTTAATAATAAACGTTTTAACTGAAAAACATTGGGCTCATGTTCTCGTCTTTCTATGTTTCTTCCTCAATATACTACTTTTGAATGAAAATATTTACATTAGCTGCCATTTCTCCAAGATTTTTTCGAATAATACGATTTTTAATATAATTCAACATATTTTAATGGAATACTAATTGGTACAAAGAAGAAACGTTTGGAAGTAAGATTTAAAATGATCTTTATGAGAAATATTTTTATTTTCTTTTGCTAGAATTCTTTAACTAGAAATATTAGTGTTTAAGGAAAACTATTCGTCATATCCTTCACAATTTCAAATATCCTCTGTATTAACGCGATAGAGGGGCTTGGTGAAGAGGAAAAAAATGCCCCTCGAGAGTAGAAAGTTCAACTGGAAATGTTACATTGGCCAAAATGTAGGTTTCAACCTCTGATATCTCCATGCAAGGTCTCGTGGTTACTAAAAACCGATCCAAAAACAAGCATTTTGAGCACACATTGCATATGCACACCGTGCAATGTATCACTCATTTTTTACACGTTGCTTTATTGTTATTGAAAAAGCTCAGCTGATAGTTTGTGTTAACAGAAGAGTTTATTCTTGTTACGTACATCTCCGGCGTTGAGGTTCGACGAAGAGCTCGAGTCCAACTCCAGACCGTGCTTGGTGGGCAGCGAGTGGTAGCACTCTTTGGTCGTCGCGTTAAAGCAGCAACCGGCGCTGGTGCAGAGAGCTTCCGGGTTTTTGTCCGGCGCCTCCAGAGTTTCATCGAAGCACGGGATTCTGCAAAACATTAACAGTGCTATTTCAATTCAATTCGATTCAATTCAATTCGAACCGATTAGATTCGATTCTATAAGATTCCGTTCGATTCCATTAAATTCCATTCTATTCCATTCAATTGTTACGTATTAGCCAGCAACTCCTCACGCCAGCAACTCCTCACGCCACAGGAGGGAGAGAAGGGTTTTCCTTAAACGCGGAAACGTGAGACACGTCGGGGTTCTCCGGTCTTAAGGAACGGAGCCCAAATGTGACTAGCCCTCGTGACTAGCAATAGGGTCCATCGGGGTCGGCGTGACGTTTAGGTCACGTGAGACTCGAGTATATAGGAAGTTAACAGAGGCAGTGGGTGGGTTCTAGAGACAGTGGGAGAACCTCGTGCAGTTGCACAAAACATGGCGTCACGACGGTGCAGCGGCGGGCAGGGTTCGCGCGGCAAGTCACGTGTTGACGAGCATGTGGAGGACTTTGTTTCCTTGGGTGACTTCGATCACGTGGGAGCGATGCTGTATGCGTGCTCCGAGGTGAGGAATGGTTGAGTGACACGACTCACGCCGATTCTCAATCGGGTAAGATCGTTCCTGCGATCGAGGCAAACCATCAGTTGGTACGCCAGTACGGACGTTGTGTCTCAGTGTGACATCCGGAAGATTGGCTTTGAGCGCGATTCGGAAGTATGAGTGGCGAGTGCCACAATTGAAACCGATCATCAATCGGATTTGTATCGCTCCCGTCATCTGGGGATAGCAGGTCTATCAGAGCTTGGGGGTAAAGTGGAAATTCCTAGTAAATATTTGTTGTGTTTTTCTTTATTAATAAATATTCGTTATGTGAAAGCTCTGTGTCTGGGTTCACTGGGAGTATCCATGACGTCACACAATTCAATTCAATTGAAAGGGGAAAGACGATAATAGAAATTTGCGTGGTCTGGCGGAAGAGAAGGTCTCATGGTCTGAGCTTCGCCCTTTAAAATACAGGCAATTTGAATTGAAACGAATAGAATAGAAGTCAATTATGTTATATCATAGAACTTATAATTTACAACGATATTTGTAATCAAGTCAAACGCATCAAAAACGTTAGAGCGGTGCCTATGACCGGAAGGTCCTAGGCACGCACAACGATTCTCCTTCATTCTTTTGGCTTCCCTTTCCTCTTTCTTAAAGCATTTTGCCTATGTGAACTTGAAAAGTTGCTATTGAATTATTTTCAGATTTGCTTTGGAAGAAATTATATATGGATCCCAACAAGTCACTACGAATTTCATAATAAGAGACACAATCCATTTATTTCGTATTCACCTCATATTTCTTCACTGTTCGCATTACGTGCAAGGACTTACTCGTCTTTATAATCACTTGATTTAACTCTCTCATCTTAGTTTACTACAATTGAATATGAAGCTACTTCTCTCAAAGTACCTCGTGGAAAAGAGACGCAAACCAAATGGTAATCAAAGAGTACATAATTTCGAACACATTTTCACGCGTGTGCGTGCGTGTCAATGTAGTACCTGAATTCAGGGTTGAGGCTGCAGAGTGGATTTTCGGCGATGGTCACCGGTTGGTAGAGGCACAGCCACACGACGATGGGCGCCACCACCGCCGCCAGCGACATCACCACGCAGAAGCGCAGGCGCCGGTCCAGCAGGATCTTGTCCACGACGGTGCCGCCTGCGGCAACGCCCAGGCGCGCACACGAGTTGGGGAGGGGCAAGAAAGATAGTCATTCACACTAAGAGTGAAGTAAAGTGAAAGAAGTTATTCAAAGCATAATAATATTAATAATAATAATAATAATAATAATAATAATAATGATAATGATAATGATAATGATAATGATAATGATAATGATAATGATAATGATAGTAATAATAATTATAGAGGGGATTTTGGTATTGTAGATTTCTGTAGAGGCATCTACAATAACTAAATTTGCTCTTTAGAAAGCCGGCTGAAATGTAGAGCTTTCTTTACCAAGGTATACAACAAAAAAGCTGATCTCCATTATGACACACTTTAATATCTCTGGGATAAATGTGAGAAGGCCTCAGAAGATAATATGTAGCGTGGTCATAAATGGCTGATACGCATATAATAATAATAAAATTAATAATAATAACAATAATAATAATACCCTAAATTCATCCCTAAAACGTTAAGTTAAGGCTTAAGAGAAAATGAACTCCATAGCTACAGCCAGATTCCAGTTTAATTTAGGTGGAGTCATAAGTTAGGTAATGGAAATGAACAATGTTTGAGTAAAGTAAAAATTTGTTAAAAATTAGTAAAAGTAATTATTATTATTACTATTGTTAAAATATAATACATTTCTGGGCAATTATTAATAACAATATAAAAATATATTTCATTTAATATCAAATGAAAGTTCGTATTTGCGCTTTTGGCACAAATCAGCTGTTTCATACTAAAGGAAGATGCATGTTTTAGAGTAAACGCACTTATATAAAATTTCACATATAACTTTTGAAGCGCTCCATACCTGTCATAGTTATCTACTAAGTTCTACAAGCGACCTGTTAAATAAAGAAAAAGATCACGTTACCCACATGTCGCACGTTAACACATGTCACCCTCTGTGGTCTCTTGGCCTCTGCATTAAATCATTTTCACTTAATCCTTAGAAACAACTTGCATAACACACAAAAACGCCTTCTGAAAACCAACACCCTAAAGTTACTAAAACCAAGACTAATTTAAAATACCAATATCCACTTTTAATTTCAAACAAATATTATTTGAAGATATATTTTAATTTTATATCAAAATTTAATGCAAAGAGCAACTTGTGAAATCGAATTAGATATTAAAACATTATAGACTCCCAACAAAGAGCGAAAATTTAGCTCAAAACTCCTTTAGTTCTTGTGAAATAAAAGTGTACGTAATGATATTAATTTATAATTAATAATTGGATAATAATAAATAATTGAACAATTAGTAATAATAAATATAATTAAATAATAATGATAATCTTGCATTGTATTCTTATTGGTTTGCATAATCAAGTTTCAAATGTAACCACAGTATCTGTAATCTTATATAATTAATATTATATGCGTATAATGAGGAGTAAAGCCTCGTTGCAAGCTCTTGGTCAGCATGCCCGCTTTCCAATACGCGCCCCAGGTTCGATTTGCGGTCAGGCAAGATTATAGTGTGCGCTTTCCTCTCAATGACACTCTATATGTGGCTGTGTGACACTGATAAAATTCACTTCTCCGGCTTAGAAGACCGAAAAACGGTGTGAGGATGTCGACGTGCTATCCACACGTTCGCCCTGAACTCATGGCCGTGAGGCAGGGACGTCGCCGGTAGGCCTGAGCTCGTTAACGGGCTGTCGCGCCAAGTCAATACTCTTACATTCATAATATGAGGAACAAAGTCCGTTTAACTATAACCCAAGGCTTCGCCTTTAAGAAGGCACTTCTAAGAAATAGCTTCTTAAGAAGAGAAAGTTATGTAATCGTGCGCCCGAAAATGGCGATTTTTCGTTAGGAAAACTCTTCTTCCCGGGCTCTGGTAATGAAAAAGTGGATAAACTCTGTTGCTAAATTTAGAACAAAAATTCTCTAACAGGTGGTATAGTCTGAATCCATGTTTTGTTGGTTCTTGATACGGCAAAATCGATTGACGGCAAAACGTCCGTCTATCCATCTAAAGTCAACGCTAGTCAACACCGTTTGACCAATTTTCTCCAAAATTGATATTCCTCAGCCGTTATGGCTGATGTCGCGGTCTCTGGTATAATCTGGTATTTTAATTTTTGGGGGTACTTTACATGAAGTCATCAGACATTTTCAAAATTTTCAAAGGGCACCAGATCTTTTGATTAAATTTTGTTATTTAGTAGTGCAAACATTTTAATAGAACAGGAAGGTATAGGTGTCATTTTCGTTAAAATTCCCGATTTTTTGAAAATTGCAAAACAAAATTTAAAACTTCAAAATTAAAGGTAGAGATTTTGTCTCAGACAGTCTGTTGTACAAAATTGTCTCTTTAAAAAGGTCATGCACAAATTTTTGAAAAAAACTAGTGGTTTTTGTGTGATTTCTGCTTGAAATTAATGAAATGTATGTAGAATGTATGATCAGTTGTTCTTTGCATCCCTGGGTTGTGTTGTGTTATTTTTTGAGCAATTGTCGCGGAAATGATTTTATAAAGGGAATTTGGCAGGTAAACGACCGATAATTTTTGGGGTTGTTGTTTCAGAATTCTTGGGTTTCGGGTAGGAAACTGCCTGGCTAAAAACTAAAAGTACTTCAGTTGGTCTATCAGAGACCTGATTAAGGATGTCAATAAGTGATGTGTGCAGGGACGTAAGGAACTTCCCCTAGAAATTTGAATTTCGGCAGATTTCCAGTTTTTATTATTATTATTATTATTATTATTATTATTATTATTATTATTATTATTAAAAATGCGATAGTTTACATAATTCTGTTATTAACATTGTTCAGAAAGTTTTCCAAAAGATAACATTAAATTTGGTCCCAACAAACATTAAAAATATGTCAAACAAATACAAGTTTAATGGGATTACCACCTTCAATTCAAAAGGCAGATCGCTTTAAACAAGGGGTATCGCTGCAAAAGTGACTTATATTGAACGTTTATTCAGTTACCTAAGAACTATGAGTAAAAAGTTCAAAATAAATTTCGTTAAAAACATTTGCGTTAATAATATCAGTTGGGCACGATGTTGTTTTAAATACTGTTTTCAACAATTTTGGTTATTATTACATAATTATATTTTAAAGATATCAAGGTATCTTTTAAATGGTCACCGCGGCAGACTTAGTATTTGTTTTTACAGAAAAAATCTACGAGTCTTTAGCAAGATTAGTTTTGCAAATTTTTCAGACAATAGAAACCGAACAACGCTAATCGCAATCATAAGAATGTTAAAACGTTACAGTATCTTATTTCGGGAGATGAATTCGGGCACTTCGGAAGGCATGCTTTTTTCATTGATTGTTCACGAATTTAAACAGTTGCAAAACCTACATAGAATTAAGAATTCAAAAGGCAAGCTTCAAAATTTTCACTGTGAAAAAATTATTATTATTATTATTATTATTATTATTATTATTATTATAATTATTATTATATTATTATTATTATTATTATTATTATTATTATTATTATTATTATTATTATTAGAAATTCAGTCAGTCATGAGAAGATTCTATAATAAAATGCAGTAAAGAATATTCATGATACAAACAGTAAACTAGAGACAATTTTGAGCCCCGATATAGTCGTGTAGGGACACAGGATCCTGCAACTACATTCGTATTGTTTGTTACATAAACTGCACACTGGGATCTCAAGGACCCGAAATAATCTTACAATTACAAAAGACTCAGTCAATTATGTTTGAATTAAAGTGTTATAAACTATGTTATTTTCATTTACAAATGGATAAAAACAAGAAAAAATATAGAATTAGAAAAATAACTAGTGGTGCAACAGAATGGCACAGACTTTCCCGTATTGGTTTTCTATTTCGTTCGGTCTCGGCTAGCTATACGAATTTGCCACATATTCTTTCCAGCTGCTATCTATCGCCACCCTAAGTACATTTTTTTAAAATATTTTCTTAATTTTTCGGTTTACTAATTGTAGAACGGAAATATTGTTTTACGAATATTAAAGAACAGTAAACTATCATCATAATTAGCAATTTTCTTTGAAACATTTGGAGCCGTTTTTAAGAAAATGGCGCTTAAGCCCTACAAAATTATATGTTCGTTTTCACAGACAATTTTGAAGTTTTGGCAAACTTCATTTGAAGTCATTTGAAGCATATTAACACTCAATACAATTGTATTTACAAATTGTTGGAAATGTGCATATTACCGGTGAGGGAGATCTTAAAACAATTTCAATTGTGTAATTTTTGAAAAAAACAAAAAATGAACTTTACATCATATTTAAGAGTGCAATTAGCACTACCCTTTCGAAAAGTTTGAAGAAAAAATTTGGAGCTGTTTTTGATAAAATGGAATTTAGGCGTTTCTGAATACGCGGAATTTTGAGCTAGTTTTTACCGAAAAGTTGAGTTTTCTAGAAGGTTACATTAAATTATTTAAATACGTGTACTCATAAATATATTAATGTGAACAAATTGCCGCTAGTGTAAATATTAACAATGTGAGAGACAGGTAAAAAAATGTATTTTTTGAAAAAATAATAGAATAGAGCACGTTTATGTTCTTATAGAGTACATTTAGCACAACCTTTGCCAAAAGTTTAAAGAAACAATTTGGAGCTGTTGTGAGAAAATCGTGTTTCTCTAATATTATAAAATTGCACAAGTTGCACGCAATATGGCGCGAAATCTACTAAAATTTTCAAAAAAATGTACCTGACAATAACGAAAGAAACAAATTATGGAGAACATACTTTATATGAAGGAAAAATCTTTATCTCCAATTTTGTAGTAGTAGGAAGACACGAAAAAAATCATACTTTTGAAATTTCCAAAATTCAGAGTTGACCGTGAAATTTGGACCTATACACTTTTACAAAAAATATCCTTATACGCAGTTTAAAGAAAAAAATTGTAGGCGTTTTTGAGAAAATTTTGAAAATGTCCGTGTCACAATGCCATTTGCAGACCCCAGTTGAAGCATCAGCTTCTATACTCGGCGAAGGTTTGTCACCAACATAGACTGTAAGTTGCATGAGGGCACGATTAAATTCAAATTTACGCAAAGTGCTTCACGACTGTTGTCAGATATTTCCACTCGGTGTGAATTTGAAATGTTGGGATTCAGTAGAGCCCAGAGTGCTGCTACAGTATTAAATAAAGGAGCGAACGGGGCGGATCGCAACGACGTAATGCGTGACGTCAGTGACTTTTGGCGCGTAAATAGCAGTTCTGCCGGTGGGCTTGCGCACGCGCCGCGGTATTGTCGCGAGAGACAATGACGAGAGTTTTGGAAAAAAATAAGAAATAAATGTTATATATGAAACGAGGAATATAAATGACATTTTATTCTGCAAGTAGGAAATTTTGGCGACAGGGCGAGTGGCGCAATCCTTTGAGCAAAATAAAATTGCTTTTAGCACGTCGGTCATTTACTATTTTGTGACAGCCTTTTTAACTTTCATTTCAATGAAATTCAGGTATACAATTTATTTAATTATATACTATGTTACATTAAGATTCGTGTTAACTGATGTGATCAGACGAAAGTTTTGTTTGCTTTGTTGCATTCAAAGTTGTACCTGAAAAGTTTGGCAATACGTGACGTTTAGCACAGTGTTAAAATTTGCACTTTTAGCTCTCTGTAAATGCCCTAGAGGGAACTGCTCTTTAAAAGATCGTTGGTGAAGTAGACGAACAACAATGAAGTAAATCAAAAGTGTAGTCTGGTATCAAATATCTGGTATCACCGCAGAACTTTTTCCACGCCGACGCTGCAAGGTAGCTCTAATGGTGATCGCTACGCGATCGAAAATATCTTAAGTTTAAATATGTATTTTATTCCAGACAACACCTTTAATTTATTTAACTGCTCTTGTTAGTGACTGTCTAAAAGAACGTTTACATGGTGAGACGCGGTCATGAAAATCTTTCTCACACACCAACACATCTCGCCCTGGACGGATTTACTTTCGGACTCACCCTTTCCTCGGTCGTAGTGCTCGGGCGGCTCATCGTCGTCCACGGCGCCGAAGGGCGACGGCTGCGGCGGGGGGGAGGAGGACGGCGGAGCAGCGTCCTGCACCACCCCCTGCGCCTCCTCTTCCTTCTTGCTGATCTTTTTTAAAATGCCCCTCATGGTGCCTTAGGACGTCGCAACACGCAAAAACGTTGGCCGTTGGAGGTGTTTCACGGATGTTTCACTGTCGTTCCTCGTTTGACGCGTATTGGTGTCGTATCTGTTCTCAAGACTTGTTATCGATCCTGTCAAGATTAGTGGACAATGAATGGGTGGTGTTTCGCGTCATTTCCCAAGCGTGGGTTGAGGGCAAGTTAATTCGCAGATTATTTAGAATCTGAGATACACTCTCAGAATAGGCTTTGATTTGCTCACCAAAGTTGAGTAATTAACAAAAAAGGAAGTCAATTACGTAAATGCTAATAAATTAATTATAAATTGTTAAAAAATATAATAAAACAGAATATAAAACGAGACGTCATGTATATCATTTCAAATTAAAAAATAAATACTTAAAGAACAGCGAAATTGAAGAATATTATAAAATGTGAGCATCTGATATCAAGGTATTTGATGTGTCACTGTATTGTGCTTTTTTACGAGTCCTTTCGTCGAGTTAGGCCTCCAACAAGAAATCCTATTCTCTTCGCACCCTTTCTTTCCTCCTCTAACAACCCGTGGCGACAACCGCACCCACCCAGCCGGCACTTGGCCGTCGGAAGAGAAGCTAATCACAGAGCGAGATCGCGAGCGGCCTCGGGCGCCGGCGGACGGAAAATCAATGCGAATCTGACAGCTGGGACGAGTGGGCGAACCGTTGCGACAGCCCGCGTGGACTACTCTTATCCCGCTCTCCGCCCCCGCCCCGCCCTCTTTGCGCCCATCTTCTCTCCGATCGGCTTCGCTCTAACCATCCATTATCGCGCTTATCGCCGCATCATGATAACGGCTCTAATCGGCCTTATCTCCAGGAACGATTCCACGTCATTCCGTGCCTGTCACTTGTCCGCCGTTCATCCGTTATTGAGAGTATTCGAGAAGGTTAAGATTCGTGAGATTAAATATCGGTTCATTGGTGCCGTGTACTTGGAAGAACAAATAAGGGAAATAATTAAAGACGTTGTCATTGCCAACAATATTATTTAATGCAATAGCAGCTTTAAATAATATTGTTGGCAATGACGACGTCTTTAATTATTTTATGACAAATGCCAAAGATATCACACCACAACACCTAAATAATGGAAACTCTGACATTTTGTCCAAGCATATATCTATTCATACGTTTTGCGTAATGTAGCTATCGATGTTTTGCCTTGATAGTAATCCATATCGACTAGTGTGGTTCTACTGCAAGGTAGAAGTAAATGTATTAGATTCCAAACCAGCGAAATTACCTGGTTTTAAAATATATACTTTGTCTCCTAAAAATGTCTCTGGAATAACTATCTTCATTTGCCTTGTGTTGTGGGCTGCTTCTAACAACCGTACTGCGTTGTTTTTCTTGGCATGATAGTTACATATTGCAAGTTGACTCGAAATTCATCCCGTGTTTGTTCGTTCGAAATTCATCCCATGTTTGAAATTCATCCGTTGTTTGTTCGTTTTTTAGTTTAATTAGTCGCTTGGCCGCGAGTGGCATCCCGCAAACAGTAAAACACACTCAAAACAAAGTATAAAACAGTACATAGAAGTCTCTACTAGTACTAGTACCATCAGTGTACAATTATGTGCCAGGGTATTCAACTATTTGCAAAGTTTATTTAAGAGACAATTATGCTATTGATCCTCAAACGATTTCTAGAAGAAACTTCGTGGATTGAACGACATTGCTTCTGTAGGAGGAGAGCAGCATTATATTTTAGGTTAGAAACCGATACGAAGCATCATTGGCTCTTTAAAATTTTTGGCCTAGAGTTGTATACACAAGCACATCATAGTACCACTCGATGAGATTATTTCAGTTCGAATTTTCTTTTTTTCGAAAGTTTGCACTTTTCTCATTGTTTGAATTAAAGAAATATGAAGACATGCCTTTAAACAATTATCTATATTCCAATGAAGATGGTGTTTTTACATGAAAGTAGCTTCGGTCACATTGTAGGATTGAAACACACGCATCCGTGGACTCGGAAATGACTCCTTGATTCTATGACATCAGTTGGCACAGTGCATGAAGTTTCAGACACTGTGCTTACCGCACATGTACGCTACAAGGACACTTCATGTTCGATTTTTTGCCCGATAGTAGAAAAATAAACCATTCTTGCACTTATCTGTCAGTGGTACACAGTTTTATGAGAGTGGAAGCTGATATCATGTTTTGAAAATAAGAAAACTCTGTATTACATTAATGAAAATTCAATAAAATATGTTGAATACCGCATCTATAACGGATTATCAAGAAGAAATTTAATTTCATAAGATAGCCCTCAATAAGAAATGGTAATCATTTATTGTAATCAGGCAAACGAAGATCTATGTGGTTTTTCGATAAAGGCTGTTTTTTGTGTAATTTAGATCAATGAAAGTTGAGAGATCTTTTCAGATCAATGAAAGTTTTACATTTGTGTATGGAAAGGTATAAATGTTCTACTTACATTCAAAGTATAAATACCATGATATTTGATAAACATAATAGTATAGACATTTTCTCACAGATATAACGTTATTTTGTTTATGGGCATGTTTAATGATGATTATCTAAAAATTACATTTCTGACTTTTCTTAGAACCTATAAAATAGTAAAAATTATTACACATTTTACGTTTCAAAAAATATTTAAGTTATTCACAAGTTTTGTTTTGGAATTTAAAGTTGGCGTTATATAAGCTAGTTTACTAGCGAATAGTATATCAACCATCAATTATAATAAAATATAACCTGTGATTTTATCTTACGACTCCGCAAACACTACCAGAGATAAGCAGCTTTAAGAGAAAGAGGATAAAGGATAAACAGTTCTGGAAACGCAATGAATAGTTTATTTGAATAAAAGGAACATAAAGATAATCGTCTAAATTATCAGCAGAAAAGACATTTATTCAAGAATATTAAAAGGCACAGACTGGCTCAGACAGGCACAGGTACAGACACACACACACAGAGGCAATTTCGCATTGCTCTTACGGTAGCCTGGCTTAAAGAGAAAGGTCAACTTGAAGATTTCCTCAGAATGAAACAAAAGCATATCATATACGATGAAACAAGACGGAAATATTTGGAGTGGATGCTAAAACTGTAGTGATCGAATACCTCAACCAATACTGGTAGTTGCTGTCACCCATATAAGTGTATCGAAACCAAATCCTTAAAACAATTCATCACAAGTTTACATATTAAATCACAGTAAGGAACAGGATCCAAGATTGAAAGACAACTACATTCCATCGTCTTTCCATTTTGCACTCATTGCACAATTTATCTTTCGAATCTCAAGAGATTGTATATATTTTTTAACCTGAGTTATACACCATGCAAAATTGTTTGAAAATTGCTCTAGAAGCAAAAGGGAAACAAAACAAAAGTACAGTAATGCCTATTCTGTGCGTACGTACGCTCGCGCAGACAGCATATTACCGCCCTTAATAATTGATTGCTGTTCCGGTCAACTGCTTGCAGCGTTAGTCCCGTTAGTGCAGTGAATGTTTTACCCTAGGAGATGACGGTGTTACTCGCCGTCTAGGTGGTGAGCAGGTGAGCATCTGGTGGTGGTGGTGGTGGTGGTGGTGGTGATGATGGTGGTGGCGGGGGGGGGGAGTTACATGAATCTGGTGGTGAGATCGGCGCCGCAGCAAACGTCGCCCCGTGTGGGATTCTTCGGCAGGTATAGAGCGATTTTTATAAGAATGGACTGTTTTGACAGCTATCTCTGGCAACATAACTGAAGGTTGTGCGGTCGTTGTGTTATTGAGCCCACTTGACTTTCCTTCCTTCATTCGTTCGTTTGCAGTTGGCTAACGTGTAAATGGCTTCGACGCATCCTTTTGTTATGTCCTCGTCCGACGTAAATGTAGTTCGCTACGAGAAATAATCAAAATTAGGTAGCGCAGTGCTACCGTTCTCATCTGTAAAAGTTATTTTTTATATAAACATTATATTGAATTTTTTGTGTGTGATAAGTATTATATTTGTTAGAAAACCAAGTATTGAATGTTAGACGCGCACTGGCGCACGAGTTTCTTGCTCCAGTACGGTAAAGTGGAGAGCTGTGATCGAGAACGCTCTGTGATTTTCGTTGTATCAATTTATTTTTTATATAGATAAACGGTTGTGAACCACGAGAAGCCACGATGCTTTAAATGGAGCCAAGTACAAACATAAACACTTTACGAAGAGGCGTGGCTGAACATTTGAAGTGGCAGAGGAACAGTTGTCTGAATTTCATGTGATGTTCACACGTAAAACGAAGTGTCATTTCGGCTCATTCTTAGAGGGAATCTTCTATATCTCGCGCCCATCACCGCCATCTCTACCAGTGGGGTACCGCTCCAGCAGGGACAACCTCTACATTCCCGACTCCTATGATAGTGCAGGGCATGTATGAGAATGTGTATCAGAGTACGGGGAGAGGATACGCTAAGGAAGAAAAAGGAAAGATCGTGTGAGGTACTTGCCCCGTTTGTTAGGGTACTGCTCCGGCATTCGCCTAGAGTTGATCGGAGAAACCACAGGAAACTACCGATCAGAGCAGCCGGCTGCAAGGATTTTCCTCCAGACAGTGGCAGAATCGACCTAGCTATGTCACTAGTTTTGCACACAGTAGTGCTTTGCAAATGCGTCGTTAACACTGATGACACAACTTGCGCAAATGATAAATTAACTACCGGTAGAATTGCGTTAACCTTTTAAAAATTGTCTACTTTGAAATTTACACTGCATATATTTTCTTTCATGATTTTCGTCGTAAAAAGTTGGTCAAAAATGTGTTCTTGATTTTTATTTCTTCTCGTTGTATACAATAAAAATACAGTTGGTAAATTTAGAAAAAATCCCCTAACACGTGGTATAGCTACAATCTATATTTTGTGGTCGTTGATACTGAAAAATGGAATGACGCTAAAACATCTGTCTCTTCGTCTGTTAACAACGCTAGCGACTAAACGGTTCAGCCGAGTTTCTCCAAAATTGATATTCCCCAATCGATCTCGCTGATGTCGTGGCTCCTTGACTTTGAAACCGATATTTTAATTTTGGAGGGTACTTCACAAATAGCCCTTGGAACATTTCCAAAACTGTCGAAAAAGTTGGCTCCAACCCTTTTGATTAAATTTTGTTTATGGACAGTGAGAAGTGCGTTTAAGAGATAGTCCAGGCTTTCGTTGAAAACCCACTTTTGCAAAATTGCAAAAATTCAAAACTTTTTCGCCATCTTCGTATAACCACAAATACAAAGACAGACATTTAATCTTTAATAAACTATGTTACTTACAACTTTTATTATATTTTTCACTAGATTTTGAAATAAATTCGTGTACAGTTTTTGGAAAATTTCAGCACTTTTCGTGTAATATAGCCTGAAAGTAAGGGGAGAACATTAGTGCTGTTTTAGCACAACTAGTTACAGTAAATGATAGAAAGTGAGCCCCAGATTTTTTATCGTTTGGTATTATTAACTAGTTTTATTTTATAAATATTATATAATACTCATTTTTAGTTTTAGTATATAAATATTTTATAATACTCATATCTTGAAATTAATAGAAAGAATGCATAACTCACATGGTTTGTTTTTGAAGTGCAGTTTGGTTGTGTGAATTGTTAAAGCTCTACAGAAAGCGGTCGATGTTTCGTTGTTTAGAGCAGGTAAGATTGTAAAAATATTAGGTTATTACTTTTTTGAGTGTATTGTATTATTTAGTGGAGAATAGAGGTACATCCTACATGATAAAACCTCAGTAAATGAAAAACATTTCAATTTCTTTTTGAGAAACACTTTGCTATGTGTTTAGACACCGATAAGTAAATGCATTGTTCCAGAATTCGCAACTCTTTCACATTTCTTTAGCGTCAGAGGAACAGTACTTAATGACAAGAAATAATAAGCTGGAGGGGGTTTCCATTTTCCGTATCGCGTTCATATTTACTTTTCTGTTGTTACTTTTCATTAGTTATTCCTTATTTGCGACGTAATCACAAGGGTTCAGCCAGTTCAACAGATTTTTCAATCTGTGCTACTCTTCAAATAATAAAGCCAGATATTTCTTTCTCAATTCAATTCGTTTCTCTATTGAAAGACGCGATGCAGATCAATCCTTTAGATATTTAAATTATTAAGTATTTTTTAATCCTAGAAATCCACGTGAAGGACGTAAAACAGACTATCATTCACGTTTCAGCAACGTTTCATTCTGCTGCATCGTGATTCTAATCATTTAATTACCGCACTCCCACCATTATCTGGATGTAAATTACACGACTCAGTGCGCGACTTTACGGAACCCAATGAACACTAATTATTACGTCAATAATATCATGAAAGCTGTAGATTTCTAGCATCTGAATTAACATGTACATTTTCCGAAAAATATGTACAAATATCACATACCTTCTTTTTAAAATACTAACTACTTACTGCTTAAATCATGGCGAACATAAATCTCACTCGAAATTACTCCGAATATATTCCAGTATATTTTACATAGACACATGAATGAAGAAATCATTCTTCAGTTACTCTTTTAACAAAGTAAAAACATACTATCCAATTCTTTCTCTCATGTCAAATTTTACGTTTGGCAGGAAATAATAGTCAATGCACCAAGACACTTGTTTTTGCAATAAAACTTTCAACATTTAATAAAGAATATTGATAATTAATAAAGAAGGTATTTGACGGTTGATATTCGAAACTTTATAACACTCCTCAAGAAGTTGGAATAAATTTGTACAGAGACGAGAATACAGAACGTGTACCATTGGAGGGAACCGAAAAAAATTGAATTGCGAGATATAATTTTAAGTCCCTCATGATTAGCAGTTATTGTGCATGTTGTAGCAACGATGAAGGTATAAAGAAACGATAATTGGAGAAGCTCTCTTGATAATTAGAGTAGTTTACTACGCGGTTTGGAACAGATTTTGCAATCTGCATTGAGAAATCAATGAGTGCTAAAATATGAGTGCTTCATGTATTTTTAACTGGATTTTTACTGGCTTGAACGACTCAGGATATCGACTTTATGTCACTGCATTGCCTCTGAGGCGGAGATCCTACGGCTTGAGTCCCAACAGTACAAATTTTTTCGACAATAGCTAGTTAGCTAGGTCGAATTCAGACTCTGGAGAAGAATTCCCGGCTGCTCTTATCAGCTGTTTTCCGTGGTTTCTCCGATCAATACCAGGCGAATGCCGGAGCAGTACCCTAACATACGGGCCACGGACCGCGCGCGATTTTTCTTTCTTCTTCCTTGTCCTAACCGCACCCCTTATAGTTACTCTTTCATGCATTACACAACCACAGGTGCTGGGAGACCAGTTCGAGCCACCAGAGCTTAGCGATTGTCCTGGATGGGTCGGTGCCCCGCTGGTGGGTGATGCTTAGTTGGGGAAACCCGGCTATTTGACTTGTAGGTCGGCGATGGATCTCGTCATCCAGTGGGAAAATATCACTCCAATACCCTGCTATTAAATATGTACTACATGGAACTAATGACTTTTGTAGTTGTTTAGGAAACAACAATCAATCAATCAAATGGATTTTTCCACCTCTTCTGAATGTTGTACCAGCTGATTTAATCCCAGATGACTACAAATCGCGTCGAACCGGAAGCTTATACAAAGCACCTTCCCTGCCTTCAGTCTCCTAAATTACATTGTTTCCGCAAGCCACATTATGAAAAGGATTTCGAGGCCATAATTGTTTTAGAATCGTATTTAAACGTGTTTGCTTGAGCACTTGTGTTTCCACTCAAAACAATATCCCGTGAAAATCCGATTTGTAATCGACGGAACTCAGTAAATATGGGGAATCAGACATTACACACCCCTGTGAGATATCTCAAATTGAAACAAAGCTCTTCCCCAGATCTCCATTTGCGTCAATCAAGGGCAGCGGCCGCGGTGGGGGTTCTGTGGTCTCTGGAATAATGTAGGAACATTCGACGGTCAGCAAATGCGGATCGACGGACTCAAACGTAATTCGCAATGATTCCAAATGGACTTTCATGAGTCGTAAATGAGAGATCAACATTCTGTTAATGATATAAGCTGCCTCCTCATGAGAGTCTAGATAGGATTGACCATTAAATTAGAATACGAAGAAAAGAAACAATTTTTTTTTCGAAATAGCAGCTTCAAGAATAATGTACAAAACATATAAGACTCGGTGCTCTTGAGACTTAGAAGCAAACGAATTTGACGTCGCGAGCCGAGAGACAGTTGTTAGGTATGCGGTATAGTAATTTTCAAATTCGTAATTGCTTTATTCCGTTGCAAATGTGCGATTGTAATTTATGGATTGTTTCTCAAGTTGAAATACAAAAAAGAGCACTTTTACTAACTTTGCGTGAATAATGACAATTATACAACTTTAATAATTGTACAAACACAAAATGAAACGTATTTCAAACAGAAAACTCGTCGTGGAAAGTAAATGTACAATAAAACATGTCCGTCGACGTAAATTAGGTACATTAGGAACTATAACTCTCACACGACGTTTTCAGGTCTGTTACGCTCCAAAGTCTGTACGTGGCTTTGGGCCTGGGAGTGCCATTTATGGAGAATGTCTTTGAACAACCGCATACCAATGGAGGTTCAAAATAAGACTTCAGCGTAGTTTGTTCTTCTGCCTTTTTTTAGTATAGGTATTTATCGTTTTGGACTTTATTAGAACCTTTCTTCACTTAACCCTGAGAGATACTTTCGGTTTTCGGTGGTTTACAAATATCTTATTTTAAAAATTATCCATGAAGAGAACAGTCGTGCATTCGTAACAAAATAGTGAATTATAACTAGGGGCTAGAAAAGGAAATACCCCAGCGAAAATGACCGCAAAAACAAGAAATTTTCAAAAGATTTATGCCCTTGTTATAGTTCAAAAACCAGAAAATATTTCAATATATCCTTCTTCGTCGTTCTTAATAGGCAAACCGTCGTCTCCCAAGTTTTCTCCTGCCAGGTATCTCCCACCAACGCGGCACCGCCGGCAAAAACTTTAAGCTCCCCACTTGCTTCCCGACATGTAGTGCAGTGAATGTAGTGTAGTGTGTGGGTCAGTATGGGTGAGGGTAGGACAATGAAGAGGAAGGAAATATCGCTCGCGTTCCGTGGCCCGATTGCTAAGGTATTGCTCCAGCCTAGTGTTGATAAGAGAAACCAGGGAAAACTGCCAATCAGAGCAACTTGATTAGTGTTTTTGCGCCCGCCAACTAAGATGTTCATTAGTCCCGTAAGTGTAGTGTATTGTTTACCGCAAGAGGTGGCGCTGATCTTCCTCGCATAATGATGAGATACGGTAGCTTGCGGGTTTTCCCATCCAGATATCTCCCACCAGCGGGGCGATTGCTGTGACTATTTCGTGAATGTGAGTGCATTTAGGGCAAGGGGTGAGGGTAGGACAAGGAAGATGAAAAGATCGCGCACGGTCCGTGACCCGTTTGTTAGGATACTACTCCGGCATTCGCTTGAAATTGATAGGAGAAACCTTGGGAGAGATGTCGATAAGAGTATCCGGCCGCCAGAATTCTCCTACAGACAGCGGTTCAATTCGACCGAACTCTAATACATTTTAGAACACACTGCTTGTTTGCACAAATAAAAAGCTTGCTCGGCGTTGCACCAAGACACGTGCTGTTCACAATAAAACGAAACAAATGGGATTTAGTACCCGAGGGTCACAGTGAAGAGCCCCTCAAGACAAACACATCATTTTTATGACGAAAGTATATTCCACCACATCTTCTGTAAACGTTACACATCTGCATTCATATCTCATTTCTATCGCTCTTCAATTTCGATAGGGAGCGCACTATCTCTAGGGAAACTAGCAGTAATGTTTAGAAAGCGGAGACCGCTGTTCTCCCGTCAGTCATGTGCAAACTCTGTTGAGCCAAACGCACGAGGCAATTGAGCCGTATTCATCCGCGATGTGCGAATGTATCGAGAGGAAATCGGATATCCGATCCACAATCGACTGAATAAATCGACGTTCCGGCAACCTCTCAACAAAGCTTCCTCCGATTACGGGTTTCACGTTCGCTTGGGCGATGACGCTTACGGACGGTGTACTCCTGAAGATCGCAATGGTTGCGATGAGAATCCGGTGGTACGAGGATCTTGCATGTGACCCGGAATATACGAAGAAGATGGGAAATACAAGCTGATTTGTGATCAAGACATTCTTTTGAGAATGGAAAGTAATTTGAAAATTGGTATTACGTATCTCTGAATCATAATCTGTCAAGTTCTCGCACCTAAATTAATTTTGTGGCATTAATTAAACATCATTTTTTACAATTAAATGTAATTTTAAAATGAAAAGTACTTTATAAATATTAAAGTGGGTCCTAGACATATTGATTTGTAATTGTTTCTCTGTTCGTGACGTATATAAAGTTGGATGATAGTGATTTTTAATCTTCATTGAATGATGAATTATAATAGAGAAGTATGATACAAAATTAACGCTGCCGTTGTTCTTTAATTAGAATCAGATCATACTAATATTCAAAAGTCGGAGTTCTTGGAATTACGTAGTTATTGAAAAGTTGCAATGAAGTGAATATGTTATGGCAATTGAGATACATCACTAACCAATCATCAAATAATTATTGTTTTTGAGAGAGATAAATCAGAAACACATATGAGGTAAAAAAGAAGAAGACAGAAAAAAAGGAACTAACAAAGAGAAGAGAAAAATAAAGTAAAATAGAAGAATATTTACTTTTAATGGAATACAAAACGTTCTAGAGAAAAACCAATCATTGTAACACACAATCCAAAAAAAGAATATTTCCATTCAGAGACATTGTTCTTCTCATGTTAATTATAAATTCCTTTATATGTTTGCAGAGTGGCAATCCAAAAAATCTTTATCGTTTTTTTATATTATATATGTCTTACAATAGTCTATCTCCCGAATCCATTAAAATTAATTGAGTAATAGCTTCAATGCAAATAGTAAAAAATTAATTACTACTAATCTGTGTTTTATATAAGTGTGGTATATTAATAATTATAATTACTATTAGAGCTGTATGTTGTAAATGAACAACTACCCACAAGAACCTATTTTAAACATATTATGTAATTCCAGTTATTATTAATTCGTGGATTAATTTCCTAATTGAATTGCTTCTAGACTGATACGAGCAATTTAAATGATATGAATGAAACTAATAAAATTGAACTTCATTGAAAAGTAATTACTTTAAATGATATGTAATTTTTAAAAAAATTGTCGAAAGAGCAAATAGTGACTTAATATTTTGATTCATTCTTTAGAACAAACACAAAAAGATTAGGTACAAACGACGATAATAAACCCTCTAAACAATATTGTTCCTTTATTGTATTTTCGAATATTTCTTGTGATATTTTCCCCAGAGAATAGTTTATACACGACGTACTGCATTTTCATAAATCACAATGCCAATTTTTAATGCACTGGCAAATGTGACATTTTTTGTCTCACATTATTTTTAATAATTTCCATAACGCTTAAGTTGTTAGAATGAATTCTTCTTTTCATTCATCCGAATAATACTTTCGAATCTAATTCAACAAGCATTAGAAATTAAAATATGCATTTCGCGCATGAAGATAAGAAAGAAGAAAACATAAGATGAGAGATAAGAGCACATTGCACAGAAGAAGACAAGAAAACAGACGAGACGAGGACTGACAGAGCATTCCGAATTGTCGAGAAACGTCGAGACGAGAAGTATTCGACAACACAACGAGACGAGGAATGGAAGCGAGGACGAGAAAATACGAGAAATAATACGAGACGAGGAATGGGAGCGCACGACGAGAAGTAGTCGAGAACGCGACGAGACGGGGAATGGGAGCGAAGAACGAGAAAATCCGAGAAATGATGAGAGACGAGGAATGGGGGCGCACGACGAGAAGTAGTCGAGAACGCAACGAGACGGGGAATGGGAGCGAAGGACGAGAAAATCCGAGAAATAATACGCGACGAGGAGTGAGAGCGCACGATGAGTAGTCGAAAACGCTCACGAGACGAGGAAGCGAATTAGAGATACCCAGCGCGGGTCAAAGGAAGAAAGCAGCCCAGGCAGCGACAACGCGGCATCCGCAATGGCCGACGAGGCGCTTATTACCTCTCTGGCCAGCGGGCGCCGTTGCGGTGCATGCAGATGTGGCAGGGGGAAGAAGAGAGGCGGTCGGACCGTCATGCAAACGCAAGTCGAAATATCTCGTCTCGCAACGCGGAAGAGGAAATTCAATAAGGCGTGCGCTACATTTAGCTTTGAGGGTTGCCACGAGATGTTCTGGTGCAAATACGTCACGACGCGTCTGCATTATGAATGCTTTGTGTGTTGGGCATCGTAAATTTATATGACGAGATACGGAGCGGGAAAAGATCAACATTTGATGTGTTGGGGCCATCTTGCTTGTGACTAACATGGTAAAAATGGGACTTGTTGCAAAACCGAAGACCTATTCAGTTATAGATTATGGAAAATCTGCTATTTTGACAAAAATTAGCAAAAAATTAGAACTGCAGCAAATATTTCCTATTTTCCGAGTTATATATTATATATATATATATATATATATATAAGTATATATATATATATATATATATATATATATATATATATATATATATATATATATATATATAAGTATATATATATATTAGTTTACATATCGAATAAATTTTCAGCAAAATCTTTCAACTCGGGTTTTTTTACAGTATATATACACTGTAAAAAACAGATTTTAAAAATTGTACTGAAAAAGTAATCGATATTTAGTAACATAAGTACATGTAGTATGTTTTAGTGGACTACTTGTATATCGTGAAATCATGATATTTACCTTCAGCTACAAACCTTATTTATTAAATATATAATTAAACCCCCGCAATTGTTTGTAAAAGGACTCATTTCGGACATTGCTGGACTTTTATTTAAACTGACTAACCACTGTATCTAAAAACACTAATTTATCACTACGCCGAGCGAAGTGGCTCAGGGCGTAGCGTGCCGACTTCTTACTCGGATTCAATCCCCGCGCCGGCCATGCTGACCGAGGTTTTTGTGGTTTCCCTCGGTCATCCAGGCGAATGCTGGGATGGTTCTACTGAAAAGCCTCGGCCGCGAAACCAGCGTGGCTAGCCGAATTTATTTATTACGTGGAGTGACGAAGGTAGACAGAAAATAGAGCTAAATTTCAGGGAATAAATTATGAACCACTGCACGTAAATTCCATCGTACCAGAAGTGACTTTGGAAGAGTTAAGCAAAGCGTTAAGAAACATGAAAAATAATAAAGCACCTGAGCCTGGAGGTATATCCATAGAACTGGTTAAACATTATCCCATCGTAGGTTTGGAATTAATTACTGAAATATTCAATGGCATTTTAAAAGCGGTAAAATACCTGAAATATGAAATTAGCCTACATAAACTCAATTTACAAAACGTTGTAAAAAAGATTGTAATAATTATAGAGGGATAAGTGTGACTTATCTTGTGGTTAGACTGTATGACGAGTGCTAAAGAATAGAATTGAAATGCAAACATCAGTTACCAAGAGCAAAGTGTTTTAGACCAGGAAGATCATGTATTGACAATATTTCTGTCTCAAACAACTGATGGAAAAAACAATGACGAGGAAGAGACTTCACATAATTTTCATGACCTCAAAAAGGCTTATGATAATGTACCAGAAAGAAGTATGGGGCAATGGAAGAAAAGGAGTATAAACAACACATAAATGCAGTCAAACAACTTTATAAAGATAACAAATGTCAAGTAAAAGGGAAATGTCTATCAGCAATTTCCCAGTAAATAAAGGATTACGGCAAGATGCTGTAATCTCCAACCCTGTTAAGATATACATTGAAAAGTCCTGAAAAATGGAAAAAGAAAGGCAAAGCATGGGTGTGAAAATAAGTGATGAAGCATTGTTTGTCTACTATTTGCAAATGACCAGGTAAATGGCTGAAGATGAAGGATTATCTTATATGTTCAAAATTAGTAGAGAGTAGAAAATGGGATGGAAATAAATTTTACACAAAAACTGATATTTGAAGGGAGTATGCCCCAGATTAGAGACTAGTATAGGAAATTAAGGTAATACACAATATAAGCTTGGGAGTCAACTAACAGCAGATGTAGGACAACAGGATGTGAAAATAAAATATAAGAGAAAATCACCACAACAATTGAACCCAGTGATATGGAACTCAATTATTTCAATTCAAAACGCATAATATAGCTCGTCATAGAGAGAACACACTCTATGGGCAGAAGTCGGACACGAAAAAAATTGAAGAAATTTCAATCAACAGAAATGAGTTCTGGCGGAAGAGTGTTGTAAAACTTTTCCGTTAGATAAATAAGAAATTGATAAATAAGGAAAAAAATGACAAGTGCAACACTTGACACAACAATCGAAATGAGACACTAATGGTAATGACAATGAGAAGGTTGAGAATCGTGTAGACTTTTCAAAAGGAGTCGGAGATACCATCGAAGAAGTACAGGGAAGACCTGAGAAGAACATGGACCACATGGCAATAACCGATAGACATGGAAAAAAAGAGAAATGGAAGAAAACGATGTTTGGGATAAAGAGGCATGGAAATTGGGATGCGGAAAATGGCCAAGGCTGTAAAAAACCGCTAAATGGATAGATAGATAGATAGATAGATAGATAGATAGATAGGGTGACAAAGGTGAAGCGAATTCGAGACACCGGCGTTTCCTGGTTGGGTGCACACCGAGAAACCCCGGGTTCTAACGGCGCGGAGGAGAATTACCCTTTACGAGACATGCAATGGCGACATACAAATACAAATTAATCCCCACACTTGAAAATTAATCTTCGCTTGTGATTAATGAGCTATCTTTGCTTCGCTAATCATTACCTTACACTTATATTAAAATGTGCCTCACACACACACACACACACACACACACACACACACACACACACACACACACACGCTCCTTCGCGATGCACGACGAGAACGATCACTCGACTGCCTTCAACAAATTGTTTGCATCTTGCACAACAAAGCATGGTGGAAAGTGATTGGTGGTCTTTTGCGTATCGTAGCCGACTAAAGTCAAGGAGCTTCAGGGAACAATTTGCATCACAATATTAGCGGGAATTTTAAATGCCAAAATTTTCACCTTGTTTCAAACCATTGAGACAGATGTATGAAGCACGTTTTAAAAACATATAGCATATTTTATTTCAATTTCACCTTCATCGTGTTCTTCTTCATTGGTCACAGTTGAAAATTGTCACTTTGTGCCACTTTCAAAATGTTTCTCTACACTTCTCGCTCTCTATGCAACATGGGGAGACATATCTCTCCTCCAATAGAAAAGTGACCAGTGCGAAATCGTCATTTTTCAGATAAAAGCTGATAAGAAGTTACCAAGATGTACTGCTACTATTCTGAAGTTGATTTGGAATTAGTTCAATTACTGTCCGCTAGAAGGTGGTGGTACATTATATAACGAGTATTACAGAACTACGAAACTTAAAATAGCAATTTCTGAGAAATCAGAAATTTACACTTGTGTCACTTTTCTATTGGAGGTGCGATATCTGGTCTGGCTTTCCAAAGGAAGTGCCCGTGTGTGGTCACGTGGTCACCATAATTTATTAGACAGAACTAACACCGGTAGCCGCGAGCAATAAAGAAACACTTTACAGCGTGTCATTTATCGGGAGGCTGCAAATTCGATCCCGACTAGGTGCACTAGAAATGCCAGGCATTTCTTGGCGTCATCAGTGGGTTTGTGATATCAACCTGAATCTAATTCGTAGATCTACCGCTCTGATCTGTAATTTATCGCGTTTCCACGATTTCCGTGGTCTGAAAGCAAATGCGAGAGCACCACCCAATTCTACCACCCCTGGCCACAGGCCATGCGCGATTCTACTTTCCCTGACCCGCAAAAATCACTTAATGATACATTAAGGTGACTAGTAGATGATGGGAACAGATGAAATCATTTTTCATTTTTTGCATTCACAGTTATTCATTGTTGTTTACCTCAACACTTAAGCATCGTCTCACTTTTATCTCTAATGCTTAAAATTGAACTTTAAGCACACTATGTATGCCTTGAAAAAACAACAAGTTTACAAGTGGCTGTCTAAAAATTACTTTACTTGGACCTCTAAGATGCCTCTCTCTGCATACACGTACGAAAACTCAACGTTTGTACATATACGACCATATAAGTGGGTTAGTGCAATGATTTTTAAGAGAATTCGAAATTCTGCTTACTTCACCCGTGCCACTGAGCGAGGGTGCATGGAAGAGCACAATCCGACGAAATGTACGAGTAATAGAATAGTCGTAATAGTCGTAACAATATATCTCATTTTGTACAGTGAGCAACGTAACACGATGCTTAAAAACCAGGTACCATTTTCAATCATTACACGCGTTATTAATAGACGCAGATACCAGGAAAGATGGCTCAGGGCATCATTTGATGTCACTGCAATGCCTCTGACCTAGGGAGTAGGATTTTCGACACTAGCTAGACAGCTAGGTCAAATTCAACCGCTGTCTGGAGGAGAATTGTAGTGACCGAATGATATGATCCATAGTTTTTTGTGGTTTCCCCAATCAACATGAGGCGAATACCGGAGCAGTAGCCTAACAAATGGGCCTCGGAGCGCGCATACTCTTTCCTTTCTCTTCCTTGCAGGATACTCAACCACCAAATATCTGTACACACACTCACCGCACTTGTCAGGAATCAAATAGGGAGCTAGAAGCTTGTACCGGATGCGGCGATGCTGTGCTGCTGGGAGACACAGTTGGGAAAAAAATCCCACAACATCTAGCGGGAGATCATCGCCACCTTTCGAGGGAAACATAAGCAATACACTTACGGGAATAATGCAATTGATGCGCCCGAAATCACTAATCAATCAACAAGACGCATACAGTTTTTTAATGTTTTTACTGGTTCTTTTTGCGTCTGCCTGTAAGACACTCTATTCAATATAACTAAAGAATGACATGGAAGCTTCAGACTGAACTATTTCAAAGTAAGATGGATCAGAATAAAAAAAAATCATGTTATTGGTTGTAAACGTTTTGTAGGGGCGTTAGGTATCCATTCATTTTCAGATAGCAATGTTTTTGAGGTTGATTGCACCTCTCTCAAGAATTATTTCATGACATAAATTCTAAAATAGAAATTGAGAAAAATGTAATTTAGTTTGGCTTCCGTGAGAGCATAGCTTTTCGCCTAGATCATATATTCATATTCACATCACATTTTAAAATAATAATAGCCTTTTAAAACGTAAAAATACTAGGATATTTATCAACCTTATTCATGTAAAAATTCTTCTTTACGTTAATACGTTTCCCTCGCAGCTTTTATTTGATTCCAAACTTGGCATTAACTAGTAAGAAATGGTGGGAAAGATCGTACATTTTTAATATCAACATAAATTCAGAAGATTAATTCAATCTATTAACATTTTGTAAAATGTAAACCATGTCAAATTAAATGAAATTAATATATTTTTTAAATGACATTATATATTATTTAGAACACTTAACATCTTTTTAACTTAAAATATCTTAGAAAGATTTTGTGTAAATAGGAGAATGTATCTTCAATGTAAGTTCAGAAATCACTGTAATTAAATCGGAGAATAATCATGAAAAACTGTAATTTAATTTAATTTTTAATCCTCTTCTAATGTTGGAGTTCCAGAGGTGCTTTTCGTTCTGTTCTCTTGTGGCAAAGTGGCCACTGTAGTGATATTAGGTAGGTTGCATTGTACTACGCGACGATCCACAGAGTTTGTGTTGAACACTCGGAACACGGACTTTCGCCTAGACGAGGCGTTTGGAATGTAGAATGGCAAAATTCTCTGTAAAAATAAATCCTCCGACCAATACTGCTACATTTAGACTTAATATTTTATTTCAAATTCTAGAAGGCATGGTAGAATTGTAACATGATGTGAATTTGAATAACAGACTTACTTCACATAACTATAGTGAGTTTTGAAGATTTCGGGTTTAAAACTTCAAGGATGTTTTGTGACTCACATGCTTTTGTGCAACTGTCCTCTTCTTAGCCATTTTATTGAGCCTTCCCCTGCAAAATTTGGAAGTCTCCGACATTTCCCAAGAATAACAAAATGGCTGTTTAAATTCATGATACTGATACATTAAAACTAAATCTTATCAGTGAACAAAACATTTAATTTATATTTTAAAAAATTTATTTCATAGAACAAAATGGAAATTTTGATACTATTTCAAAATCATTATCTTAAAATTTTAAATTAATTCCAATAATGTATTTTATGGCAATGATCTCCCGAAATCTTCAACTGGAACACAGAAAGGATTTTATATTGAAAAATTGACAACAGTAGTCATAAAATACACGATCAGAAAATTGAAGATAATACCATTAATGCCAATCACAAGTAAGCGAGGAAAAGATAATGAGGCACTTTTTAAAGAGAGATTCTACACTTAATGCTCATACGACTTCATTATTTTGTTGCATGGATGAGAAACAATAGTGCTTCCTGAGTGTACACAACTGAATACCATCCATGCTTACTTCTTTCGTCTGAGCAGTCAAAAATTGATTTGAAAGCAAAGCGACGCAGTGACGCTGCTTGTGTTACCTTTACATTGAAAATACAACGGCGCGCCATAAAAACTAATACTTTCCAGTGATTTAATTGATTTTCCTACTACAATTATCAACCTTATTCCTGTTTAATAGTTAAATTTAGCAACAATATTTCCCAATTTTTGTCTTTTAAAAAACAGTGAACGCATTATTAGAAAGCTTCTGTAGTAAAGTAGATCACAATACCCGGAATTTTGTAACAAAATATAGAAAAAAACTTTCGAAGTTTCCTCCCTCACTTACATGTGGTCTTTTCTAATATATTAATAGGCACTGCAATCGTTTAATGCACAAATGTGAATGCGATTTTTGAAATCGAAATGTATGATTTCCAGCATGAAGTATGACGACTCATCGGACACTTTTTCAGCCCTGGATATTTTGAGAGATAAGTTCTATTACTTAATTTTAATAAATGCTATTCTATACGTCGCGTGTCGATTGTTTACTGTACATTCGTTTCTTTTCGAAATACGTTAAATCACCGTCTTTTAGTTATCTCGACTTTATTAATAATGAACTTCTTAACTTTCAAAAGGTACACACGGCTTTGAAGGAACCCGTTTCCCTTTTCAACTTACATTTTATTACGAAGACGAACTTTTGTTTGCTTCGGCTGCTTTTTGAAAACTCGAAATGTTCACGAACGAAACAAAAGATGATGCACATCATTAAAACTTAACTTTCCATTCACGTACAGTCTAAAACTAATATCACAATTTGCGAGTAGACGCGTGAAAATAATGAGAAATTAGAATTTGGATAAGGCATGAAATTGTCAGATGTTTTTATAACGCGATATATCGGCACTTATGGTTCTCTTGACGAGTAATTCCAAATGTTTATCATCACTGATCGCATTATTAGAAATAAAAGAAATTAATTATTTGTCCCTAAATAGTACACGATGAAAATAATGACAATTAGTTTCGTTGAATTAAGTACCAACGTTTAGATGTACGTATTTCTAAGTAAACATTCATAATATTTAACAAAGAAAGGGGAAATAATACATTTCACTAAATTTCTTCTTTTTTCTAATTACGTTTGTGTTTAGTCCAACTCGATTTCGAAATTGGTACTTCATTTTGAATCATCTTTGGCAGACATTTCGCTTGGGGATTTTCAATCACGACCTCCAAGCGCCTTCTTCTAATACCAAACTTTATTATCCAGCGCCAACTTTTCATTCTCAGTGAGAACATCAATTCACTCATGTCAAAAATGCCCTCGTTTTCCAAGAACATTCAATGACCATTTTTGTACGCGATAACCTTTTGCTTTGCTCGTTTGTGATCAATGCCGGCTTTTGCTGGATCGGCAGCTCCTTCAGGATTCTTCCGCAAAAGGAAGGATTGATGAGCCGCCGTTGACAAGCACCTGAGCAAACTCACGTCTGGAAAGAGGAGAAAACTTTTAGAATACCGAATCGCGCAAAAATAAAATTTCGTAAATAATACTACAATAATTACAAGTTTGCTGTAATGTTTGTAGTATATAATGTTTTACAAAATAGCCGTATAGCGTGCCAGGAAAGTCTCTCCAAAGAGGCACCTTCCTCTCGAAGTGCTTGCAGAAGAAATTGTGTTGGTAGCTCGAGCTGCAGCTTGAAAACGTAAATTGCGTATCCACCACAACCATAGCTGGAAGTGTTATTCCCTTCACTTGTTTCCCAGTGATCAGGTTGCTACCAACATAAATACAATATTTAATAGGAAGCTCTGCTTCGGCTCGGCGCGGATAGGCTTTCTTGGCGCACTGTGCTTCGTGGCAAGTAATACGAATATATCTATATCAAATAATAGAAGGGCTTAGTGCAGTAACAAAATAAGCTACCTCTCACAGCCAACGTCCCGCTATTCGTAAATGTTAATATCTTGATTTTAGTTGAAAAGTCCTTAAGAAACATGAACAAGATACAAACTCGTCGAATAAAATGACAAGACACGAAAGAATACATTATTTTCAGAAAATGTAATATCGCCATTTTATTCAGAATATGGTTTGAACATCGTTGCTAGTGAAGAAGCCACGACGCGGATGTTATTGATAAACACATTTCCGGAGATGTGACATATCTGAAGTAAACAGACAATTCCATGCATATATTATATTACCGAGAAGCGGATATGTGACTCACCAGAAACAATGCTCAAACAATATTCTGAAGAAAATAGTGAGCTTACATTTTTTGCCAAGAGTGCAGATGTGCTATTTAGAATGAATGAATTCAATTGTTTCTTTAATATGATGAGCCGTGCTCTTTAAACAAATGAACGGACATCTGATTATCAGTTGATTATGTTATTTTGGAAAATAAAGACATAAATACAGCCACTGTGACACACGTACACGAAACAATTGAACTTATTTAAAATCACTTCGGCTTCATTAAAGAGAACGCTAAAGCTATGATTGAATTGTTAAGAAATTAAAATTGTTTGTGAGGTGTGTAGTATATATAATTAATATGTTCAAAAAGTATGCATCTACATTAATACGTAGATATGTCAAAAAACCTTTCTGGATATAACATTTATGAGAGATGAAATAAGCACGATTTAAATGTCTAGAAGAAGAAAACGGGACAATATCAGTTATTTTGTAGATCAAACTGAAGTGGACGAAAACAACGGAGAAGGGAGAGACGATTGACTCAGAAGCCTTTAACAATGGTTTTTATAAGTAGAAATGTACAATATTTACATTTATGTATATTAATCTGTGAACAGTGTGTGTGTGGTATGTACGTATGCATGAGTGTGGTGCATTCCCCTTTAAGTCACTATGAAATATTTAAGAACATGGTGAAGGCTTTCACTCCACCTCCGCCACATGGAAGTTGGAGTTGAAGCAACTGGTGATGTTTTTGTTATAGTACGCACAAATCTGTGTTTCGAATTACTATTCCAGATGTAGAAGGAAGATAATTTTTTGTCTTCAACTCTCCTAGATGGCCGACTAGGCGAAGACTTCACAAAATGGGAAGACTCGGAATAAACGTTAGAAACTTCTAGGACATGTATCGTGGTCGAAGATAACTTTTTGCCAACGAACACGTGGTCTGAAATTGTCACATAAAGAAGTTACACATGTTACATTTGCCCTGTGTTGTTAGGCAACACTTCATTTCACGTTCAGGTACATGAAATCTTTCACCACGTCAAATCGTGACCGGACGAACACTAGTACATGGAGAAGTACCAATCAGAAGCCACACTAGGAGGATGCCATCAGGTACTATCAGGATACGAATCAGGGGCAAATGACACATTGGTAACTCCAATACATGAAAATTTCCTACCACAAGTTCATTATCAAAAAGCGATTGGCATTGATTCCCCTTCATGCCCTAAACGTTTGTAACATTAATTCTGACATTCTGTAATGCGCTTTTTCGCTTCCTCTCTTCCTTCGTTTTAATTCTGCAACGAACTTCCCTTTACCTGCAGTTTTTGCCGCTGATGCGTGGCCCCCGCGTCGGGCGCGGGCGCGGGCGTGGGCGCGGGCGAGAGCGAGAGCGAGGGCGTGGGCGAGGGGCCGAGGGACGGGGAGAACTGCAGGGGCGGCAGGTGCTGCGGCAGGAGCGCGTGGGCGGTCTGGTCGAAGGCCGGCGGCGGCGAGAAGGGCGGCGGGGGCGGCGACGAGGGGTCGGCGTCGGCGTCGGCGTCGGAGGAGGAGGTCGGGGGCGGCGACGCCGGCTCCTCCTCCAGCGTGAGCAGCGGCCGGTGCAGGGGCGACGCCGGCGCCGACCGCACGTACAACGGCGCCGGCAGCGCGTCGGGCGCCGAGTGGCGGCGCGGCGGCGGCGCCTGCCAAACCAACGACAAAAATCACATCCACATTCACTACATAAAGGGAAAGCCATTTCAGCTGGAAATAAATCACAAGATGCACCTCTAAATTAGATTAATAATAGTACATTCTGAAACGAGAATGTAATGTTGGGTATTGATGAAAGTGTGTGATACAACAATACGAGCGAAGAACGTGTGTGTATCGTAAACTTTACACGAATGTATTGGGCCCATTACATCCAGTTTTATACGGTACTACGTCTAAGACTTGTGGTAACTTTTTAAGTTAAACCTTTACATTGAATGGTTTCGTGACAGTTGACATGCAGGATTCAGCCAAGGTTACCTAGCAGTCCGCTTCCGAACTTGCCAACTGCAAGAGGCTGCCGCGCAAGTGAAATAGGATCGAAGTGAAATTGCGTTACAATTTATTTTAAATAATATTCTGCGTAAAAATACTAATAATACAAGATATTCAAATTGACAAATATAATACAATATTAAATGCAATTTTAATGTAGATAATCAAACGAAACATAAACTAGAGCGTTTCTCAATGATCGTCTGAATGTCGTAACTTGTTTTTTTTAAACTTCTCTGTGATTGATCAAGATCCTGAATCATAATGAAATCTGTATAATATTGACATTAGAAAAAATGGGAGTAGATTAATGTTTCTAATGCCATTTGGCTGAGAAAGTTACGTTTCTGCACGGCACTTGACGAATTCTCTTCTTCAATGACTCGAGATGATTGGGCTTATATCGAGAACTGTACACGATTGTTTGAAGTATTCCCATAGAAAACCTATATTGTTGACTCGAATTAAGTTCTACCGAAGAAAATTTCAATTTTGCGAATTGACGGATCGTGGTCGACGAATTACGACACGCGAGAGACGTTGGCCGTGCGATTTGGCCAGAACCTCAACCTGACAACCGTCCACCAGAAATGCAGTGCACTTGCTGTTCGCATATAAAATGAAGTCTGCATGACAGTGTGCATGACAGTCTAATTTTGGAAACTCTTATAAAACAGCGGTGATATAACGGCAGTGTCACAATTGATAAACTAAAAAAATTCCTAAGGGAAACTGCTTCAGAGACCAAAATTATAAAGCGATGATTTGTTGCTGATATTATGGAGAAAACGTTGGTGTTTTTCCCATCTGAAAAAAAAAAGTTTTGTTACCATATCAAATAATACATTAATTCTATTTTAAACGTCGTTTTTACCCAAAAAATGTGAATTCTATAAGTACTAAGTAAGAGTATCACAAAATTTGATTTTTGTCAGCTTCAGTGATAACACAACCACTTTACGATTAAACAATTGTTTTGTTAAGTACAGTTAACTTCAGATTAACTGCCTGAGAATATTCAATTTACTTTTTATATGATAATTCCGTTATTCAATAAAAATCTAAAATGGCAGAATAAGACTAAGTAGCTGGCTTTTGAATACGCACTATACCAACACGAAAAAGTCAAAGAATGTAAGAAAATTGACACGTTGATAGAGAATGGTTTAACTAGAAATCAGAAGAGAAATGGAAAGAGACACGAGGGTGGGCGGTGTCGGATATTGCGTTTCTGGCTTAAAAACATCTACACGTGCCATTTCGTGCGGCTTGATATTTCTTCAAAAGGAAACACCACATCTGGCGCCTCATTCCCGTGTTCTGCATTTGCCTACTCTTATTTCTTGCTTTCATAACTCACCCACTTTGTTCTTTCCTCTCTGACTTAGCGCGCGTCCTCGGCATTTGTTGGCGCCTTTCTGTAGTGTTATGCAATAAAATTATTAATACAAAAATAAATTGAAAATGTCCCAGGGGTTTCGTATACAACGTATATAAAGTCTTCATCTACAGTTTAATCAAATAAATATTTTCAGAATGGGAAGGACTCAAGACTGGCAAGATCAGATAATATTCATTTTGTAAATAAAATCCTATGAATTATTTAGTCGATAGTGTTGTTTACAGGCGGGCAGACAAATGGACGGACGTTTAAATAATACTTATTCGGTATCCGAATACCCCAAAACGTGTATTTTACTGGAAATCCCAAAATCGCTTTTCCGCAAAATTGCAAACCTGTTTCTATACTACGTGCATTACCATGCATTACTTTGTATATACGTACGTATGCGAGAAAGTAAAATGATATGAATTCAACAGAGCCTAGAATTAGATTCAAAAATTCAATACGGCCCGTTCAGAAAGGAAATGAACTTGGTTGAAGTGTGAGGAAGGAGAAGTCAGCGTTATTATGAAACAAATGGACAAATTATTAAAATAAGCTTCCACGTATGACAATTCATCATCAATGTGAAAAAAAAATTACAAATAGTAGCATTTACGAGAAGCTGGATGCACTTTCCGAGTGTACAAATCTTATTTCAGGACATATTGTTGCTGCAAAAGCAAAATAGTTTTTTGAAATTGTACTTTTAAAAAGAACATCATCGTCTGAGTTGTTAGGACGATTTAAGCAATGATGCTGGATAAGATATTGAACCTCACAGAAAACATTAACTGGAAGTGAGAAAGCAGAAGATTGTAAAGTATATGTCTAACCATTTTTCTCCTGTCATTAAGTAATTATTCAATAGAAATATTCCAAAGCAACCTTTCGGAATTTTTGGAAGTGCTTGCCGACTCATACCCTGGCAATAATTGCCAAATTTGTAAAAGAAAGATAAGAAGTCCTGGATAAATATATGAAATTTTATTCGTTAATACCGCATGACTGACCGACATGCGACACTGCACCGGAATTCATTTTTTGGAAGAATTTGATGTGACAAAATGGTGTTAAATCCCAAAGAAAGGAAATATATACAACTGAAAGAAAAAACGTGACAGATTTTTACGAAAAAGTAAATCTGTGAATTAATTTATTTCGTGTACGTATAATGAACATTATACAAATATTTATTACATATTGATTTGTTATTTTGTGCATTATAGTAAAAGTTGTTGAAATGCATTTTCGTATTCATTTGGGTTCTTTTTCATTCACTTTGTGGATTATCAGTGGCAATCGCGTCTTTCGTGATTGACAGGCCAACATATTCGAGGGATAATCGAGTTAAAATAAAAATTGAAACTGATTTCAAAAACAGGCCATGTCCCTTCGTTACGATAGAATATTAGTGAGCACGTTGTGAATATTTGTTATTGGGGAAGGGAACGCTGAAGCCTCATCAGGGTACACGGTTGACAGTGACCGAATGGGCTCAGGAACCACATCAGCGCCATGAATGTGATCTGTAAGGTCTGGTACGTATCTCGGTGGCTGTACCGAGAATTAAAAGACACAGCCGTGGGAGACGTGCGACGGTCTCCGGCCAGTTTGTTAGAATACTGCTCGAGAATTAGACGTATTGATCGGTGAAACCTCGCGTGGTGTTTCGGTCTTGAACAATTTTTCATTTCCACAGCATTCGAATAGTGAACTTACATACACATAACATACTCATATGTTGTAATGGATGTGGAAAAAACGTTGATGTGCATTTCGTTTAAAATTGAATTATCATTAATTGCATCATCTTGTGATTGATTATAGCTCTCGATACATTGGTAGTATCATCCAGTTCTTCTCATTCATATGTTGGAAGCGAGCGGAGTAAAGACAAAATGACGCGACGGCTTCATTCGCTGGCTAGTAATTTGTGATTCATGAATATGTCGCGTTTAAATGATTGCAGCTCGCAATGCTGTCATAAATGCATTATTGATTTTTTCCGTCCGAAACCCTCGGATGAATGAAGTTGTCACAGTTGCTCATAAAATATCAGTCTCGTCACACAAACTCAATCTGAAATTTAGTTTCACTTTTAGATTCAGCATTAGAATGCTGCATCAGGAAGAAATAACACCTTTTCGCCGACTGAGCATCCGGCAGGAGCGAAGGCAGAGCAATGATCTTTAAGACAAGGAGAAAATGATGAAAACGGCTGCACATTTTATGAAATACAATGTAATGGGTTAAATTTAACCTCTCAAGAGATTATAACCAACATTTGCGATAACTAAATGGATGACCACGATTCTGCCATCTTGACACACGTTGCTGGAGGTGATACTCAGACGTGGAGAGAGACAAAGATTCGACATCGCTAACGAGCGACGTAAAGTTCATGATCGGCTGATTCGAATTTCTCTGGTATTTGGTAATGAGCGCGTAAAAGCTAAAAAGTGAAGTCCCATGATGGAGATTTTAAAGAAATGATTATACTTCTGGGACTGAAGTTGATTTCTAGAAATTACGGTATTACCTTGAACCTCTCTATCCGTTTTTACATGCCATCTTTTTTCATCTTATCCATCATCTTTTATCCTTCCTGGTTTTCTTTAAGGAGGATGCCAATTAACTAATCTTGCTATCTTCCCTATCATTCGAAGAACAATACTGGACTGTTCGATTGTTACTTCTCCCCCACCAGTTTCCCCCACTTCTTTATGTTTTTATTACAGTTTTCTGTATATCCTTGGAGATGGATTTCTTAAAAATATATGCATGAGTATTAAGAATGTAAAAACTAAAAAAAGTATTGTAGGGGAAATAATTAAAAAATCAATTTTAGATTATGTTCATTATAAACCATTAGGGTGGTTTGGTCATATAAACCGTGTGAAATTAAATAGTATATAAAAACAAATATTTAATTGCACTCTACTGGGATTAAGAAGATAAAAGAATGACTCAAAATACATGGAATCAAAAAATTTATAAATTGCCAGAAATAAGTAATTTGAAAGACGAGAACAGTTATGATAGGGTGCAATGAAAAAAATAATATCTTTATTCACGTAATTTTGTAATGTTGAAACAGAAATATGGTTCATTTCATGGGATACCTGTTAAATAAATAAAACTGTCTTTCATCCCAAAAGTTTACTACCACTACATATATATTACTTTCAGCCTGGAATTTAACACTTGTGTATTGAAATCAAAAGTCAAAACAGTCTCATCAGAATCTCAAATTCGTTGCTACAATATACTTAATAATTTTTAAATTATACTTAATGATTTTTATACTTTTGGAATAGTTTGTTAAAAAATACAGTTATAAGGTATTCTTCAGTCGTTTTAAATTTAACATTCCTCTTTTCCAAGACATGTCAGAATAGCTAGATACTTTAAAAAATCTAAAATATCAGAGTACTCCAGGAAATTGAATAATTAATCACTTTTGTTGTGCAGTAGCGACAGAATCGTCGTCTTATCCTACTAAGAATTCGCCAGAGGTGGATTCGAAAGACGAAGTTCCAGGAAGTAACATGATATGTTTTCTCCCTTCCCTTCTGTACGAGCTCGCTGGTCGGTCGGAAGCACATAATGCGTCGAAAAATCAGATAGAACTGATTTAGTCTTTACTCGCAACTAGAGACAGAAAGGCGGAGATAGACACTACGGTATCCAAAACAGGTAGACCAAAATGTTCTAAAAATATGCAGTATAGTTTTTCAACAAGGTACACTAACGTTTTCTAATTATTGTTACAAAACATGTGCTTAAGAAAGTCGTATTATTGGTGAAAACAATATCCTTTTGTATCGTTTGTTGCGCTTACAAAGTATTTTTATATTAATATTTCCCTATATATTTTATTGCTCAAATGCTTATTGTGAAGTAAAAATAGTAATAAATCAAACATATTTATGTGGCTGTAATGTAAAGTATGTTGCTTCATTACAAAAATACTGTATGCATTTATTAAAGAAATGGGAAATAAACCTGCATACGAAATAATGCGATGTTTCTTCTGATCTACAACTTTCTTTAATAGAGGGAAACTCCTGTACTGCTTGTCAAAAAATGCTCTTGGCTTACACAGGTAAAGAACAGAACCATTGGAAAGAAGTCGCGTGGTTTTGATTTTTTTCTGGCAGGAAGTAACTGAGAGTTCTTCTCAATCTGAACTATAGCGTTGTGTGATATGCAGTGGCGTATTCGACCCCGCAGGTGAGGGCGCGAAGGAGGTGTGGAGGGTCGGACGTCGGAAATGAGGGAGCAATTAGGGGGGTGCGAAGCGTTTGGGGGCTCCAGAATGGGAAGCCAACAATTACACGCCAACTAGCTAAACCGGATATGAGCAAACGCACCTATCTAACCCTTCCCAGAATACCTTTGGCCTTAAATAGGACTGCAAATAATGATGATGATAATAATAATAATAATAAGAAGAAGAAGAAGAAGAAGAAGAAGAAGAAGAAGCTATGTATAAATATCTCGAAATGTGGCAGAACTTCACGATAAAACACACCCAGCTAAAGAAGAACTTCACGGAAAAGTGCCGGAGAAGAGTAAGTAAAGTTCTCAACACAAAATTATGAGGTAAGAACATTATAACAGACATCAATACCAGGGCCGTACCAATATTAACCACCCATATTTTTGGAATAATTAAGAGGTCAGACCCTAATTTAAATTTTTAGACCGAATAACAAAACAACTGCTCACTAAATTCCGATGTCAGCATCCCTAGAAATAGATAGAAAGGAGAAAAGAAAGAATAGAAAGAAATTAATCGGCGGTTAAATATTCCTACATACATCAACAGGGGAGATCACAGGTACAAAATAAATTTAAGACCCCAGAGAACGGATGTCGGGAAATGTTCTTTCAAAAACTTTACGATAATATAATGCAATAGATTAAACCTTCTATTAGAAGTAATTAGATTAGCTTTTATTCTGTTAATGAGTTAACTCTGTTAACGAAAGCTCTGGCGGATTTTGAAGTTTTAGACAAGTGTGTTTGAAGACCATTGTACATCATTTTATGAAAGCGAGAGAGAGAAAGAACGAGAAGAGAGGGAGAGAGAACGAGAAGAGAGGGAGAGAGAACGAGAAGAGAGAAACGCAACATGCATATATTCTGGTCTCTATTTATACATATACAAGGAAGAATTATTTCCCTTTTTGGGGGATCAATGACTTACAATAAGAGTTTTAGGTAAAATATTGCCATTTTCCACGGCTACAATACTCTCTTTCTCTATACTCTACAAGTACGTATTAGACCAGAAAGAAAAAACAAGAGCTATCAATTCTACAGTGATTTTATTTTTGCATCTGCGGAGATAAAGCGTCTTACAGACAGAAATTCTAGTTATTTTGCAGTACAAATTCAATCAAGGTTGGGAAGAAAACAAATACTTGATGACCCAAGTAAGGCTTTCTTTTATTCAAAGTAATGTGTCATGCAAGAATTTGCATCGAATGTACAATTACTATAAAATTGGATGCGTACAAAACATACAAAGAATACACGTTGTCAGGACAACTAGTCAACAAGTGTAGTATTCAATGCTTGCGGGCTGAACGAGATATTCTTGTGCAAAGCATGGGTTCCGTAATTATTTAGAATCAATCAGTCTCTTTTCAGCAACAGACTAAAACGGTATTAATATTGCAGACTTAGGCTGGGTAACAATTTTGATATTAGGGAGCGGGAACATAGTAATTAGGCGAATTTTGTTTCTTATGTAAATTAGAATTTAAGGGTGTTATGTGTTGTAATTTATGAGTTATAAGTAAAATGAATTAGACTCCGTACGTAAGAGATTTGAGTAGATTTGAACCGTAGCTTGGTGCAATTAGATAATTTCTTTAAGTTAAACAACAAAAAAAAGACAGTCGTGAGTAGGCGCTTTACCCGGAGCGCAGGAAGGGCAAATCGTGTTCGCGAATGAAACTTCTTCAATGAGTTAGACCAGATAATATTTAATTAAAAATTCGGGAAATATAAGGAACTTCATCCGCTGGTAGAATGTGCTGTGCAACGATACCATCGCACGGACAATATCCAGGAAGAAGGCATCTTGAAGATCGTCATAGAGGATACTTCCGTAAGCTTACGAACTTTTTTCAGAAAGAAATACCGTACGGAACTACGGAACGTTAATATATAGAGGAAACACGATTCTGACAATTAATGAGATCAAGTTCAAAGATTGTAATTTCATTAGAATAAATATCGAAGTTTTATAGCCAAACCAAGTAAAAGGCTGATAATTCGTAGTAGTAGTAGTAGTAGTAGTAGTAGTAGAAATGCTATCAATTTTCCGATAACAGGTTTAAGACAGCAGAACTTCCAAGAATCGCAGCACTGTACAGAGTTGCACGTTCACATATGAAGTAAATTGAAAAGATAATGTATTTAAATGTTGAACCCATATTTGCACACTCAATGTATATCGCTGTCAGTTATTATTTAAGAATGATGAGCTAATGAACAGTGCAGGGTAAATTGTTATTTTAAACTAATCAATATAGTGTTAAATGTAAAAACAGTCGGGCAACATAAATTATACAATTAGAAGATTAATAAAAGTGAATAGAAAGTTAGTATATCCCAATAATAAATAATTAAGTAGAAAGTGGGTATATCTCAGTAAGGTTAATAAAAGGTTTAGATTTATTTAGTAAAAAAACAGGAAAAACTATATGTGACGTATGGCGGAGAAGATCATGGAAGAGAAGAAGGTTCAATAGAAACCACAAAATAGTATCTTAAAATACTTTGTAATAAAAAAATCAACAAAATGCCAAATTATTGTTATATATTAAGCAAACGTTTGGGAGTTAATTTCACGATATATTACAAGAACAGAACAGTCTTTGGAAAAAAACCCTCTATATCATTACCAGCTTAGGCAGCTCAGAGGATCAAATCTGTATCCGTGAGGTCCTAGGTTTGGACTAACGACTATGGAAGGATTTTCGAAACTAAATCGAATTCACCCGCTGGCTGGAGGAAAATTCTGGCTGTCGGCTGCTCTGATTGGTAGTTTTTCGTGGTTTCTCTCATCATCAACATGCGAAAGACGGACTCTTAACAAATGGCGCACAGACGTGCGGTTTATTTCTTTCCTCCATCTTGTCCCGTTTATACTCCTTCCTTACATGCACAACACAAAAACACACAATGTCGAGAAACCAATTGGGAACTTAGAGCTGCACTGACAGGTCTAGTGATAGAAACACGCACTACCCTTACGAGAGTAATGTCCATACAAATGATGTGCCTGGAAACACGAAATCAATCAACCAATCAATTTGTGAACCAATAAAACACGCCCTACTGTCCTTATCCGCTGCGTGGGACGAGAACTTGTGCCTCAGGTGAAGGTGGCCTTAAATAATTTGTTGTTTCTAATGTAATATCTTGTGAACTGCTGAGATCTATAGTTTTTAGTCTCTTTTATTTATTTTTAGTAGGAAGTGGATGGGTATTACAATGTAGTTGGTATTAAAAAATGGGGAATCATAGTTCAGCCTTTTCCCTCATTGCCGAATTAAATAATTATGACGGTACTGCGCAAGATATTTTATTTTCTAACGTTTTTATTCAGTTTGTAAATTCATCAAAATTCGTAATGCGAACGCAAAGACAGCAGAGTACTGTGGTGGCGTGACCTTGCGTAAATGAGCCTATGATATTCTACCCAACGCGCACCAGATCTTTGAGTCTATCTCGCAGCGCGCTTCGAAACGTTCCGAGACCAGAGTTGGTGCCATGTGGCAGGGACACTCAGCAACAGCCCAATTAGATAATATATACCCGAGACAGGTGCCTGTTTTCCCCGTACCGATTTACACGTCGAGGCAAACACAAGCGTTTGCAGACAGAACCCAGCAAACAAAACTGTCACGAATGAAATGCGTCGGATCGAGATTCTCTTTGAGATACACCGGATGAGGTGCTTTGGTTGCCACTGCAGCATCTCATTCCAGCAGATCTTAAGGGTTACTTTCCCATTGGTGGTGGATTTCAGACACAAGCTAGATTCGGCTGCTGTCTAGATACGAATGGTAGCGACAGGTTCACCTGGTCGTTAGATTTCTGTGGTTTCTCCGATTAATACCAAGAAAATGCCTAACTTACACTTACATGCACTACATGTCGAGAGATCGTTGGGAATCTCAGAGCTTGTCCCGGTAGGGGTAATGTTCCGCACAGGGAGCTACCTGGAGGAGAAAGCAAGACAACACGTAGGTCAGCGCCGGACCTCAGGGTCCGACGTGGGAGGTACACCGCTATCTCCCTTGATACCATTACAGGACTAGTGACTAAAGCAGTTTTTAATATTTTAATAAAGACTACTGTGTTGTAATTAAATGATTCAACAGTGAAAAAAGTAAAATGTATCGATATGAAGAGTCTTGTAATACAGATCGAGTGAAGAATGTATTGCAAAATATCAATCGTAATGTATTTTATAATTAGTGCAATGCACCCAAAACTAACTGATAAAATCAGTTCCACTCTATTATCTTCAAAAACTATAATACTCCAATTGAAATACTGTTCAGTAAATTTGAAAGATTTTTTGTTGACAAATTCGTTTGAACAGTTTTATGGCACAACATTGCACAAGATATCAATGATATCAATCCAAGTACAAGGAGTTCTAGTACCTCGAGTAGTTCGATCGTGCCTGTAAGTAACATTATTAAATAAATATCCAGACGTTTCTTTGAATGTTGCACATTACGAGTATTTACTAATTAAAGAACACTAGCGCATCTATGCGAAAACTGTAGCACGTTAAACCCCATCCTTTCTTTTCAATTAAAAAGGAAAGTTGTTAATGAAACATGTTTATTTGTTTAAAAAATGTATAAATATAACTTCGTATTTACAGAATATCAAACAAAAATGATAGCAATTCAATTGATGTTGGAAACATATCAATACTGAAAAAAACTATGAAATATACTGAAATATATATTCTTCGAACAATTCCCACGTCCTGAAAACCAACATTTGAAGTAATTATTCAAGTTTCCTTTACAGTTATCTTTTCGCTTTACTTCATAGTCACAAAAATATTGGAAAAGGTTTCTATAGTCTTGTGAAAGCCAAGAAATGTTTAACGTGCGAAAACACAGTATCCGGCTACTACAATCCTACGTTTTGCAATATTACTTATCTTTACTGAATTTGTTACGAAGAACAGAGGGGATTTTGGAGGAGTATTTCACCAGCTCGCTGGGGTGCGAAAATTGAAGTTACCGGTATAAAAAAGTATTGGATTATTTTCTTTGTTTTTACGTACCTCAAGAAAAGCAATTATGAGTCCAAAAGTAATGAAACTATTGTAATATTTCTACCTTTGAGGAATAAATACCATTTATTATCATTAGAAACAATTCAGTAGGCCTAAAATTCAATTCGTGTGAATGTTACTCAAACGATGTTTACGTACTGAATACCTTAGTGAAGTGACACCTCAAGTTTAATATCAAACGGTGTATTATTTACAATACGAGTTTACAGCTGGGCATTGATGTACAGACTTCCCAGACACGCCAACATTAAATCCGTGCATCTATATTGTATCGTTGACAGTTATCAAGTGACTTGCGCTATTCTTACTATAATTGTAAATTTGGTTGCTATTTTCAAATTAATTTACGTATTATCTTTTCACCCTCAGAAAAATCCTGATGTAACACACACACGTGTCTTAGGATGATTCTCATTGATTTGCTGTGTGAGCTCTGCTATTTTCGGATCCTGACGTAAAGTAAATAGTTCTCTGTATAAGAACTAATTTATCTGTCATTATATGTTAAATTAACCTGCGTCAAAACTATTGCAACGGTTTTGGGAAAGTAGTCCATTGTGAACTGAATGCGCTTTGTAGGCGATAAGGTACGATCCTACGATAGTTCAGCCCTCGAACATGCTGATCGAAAAAACTTTTTACTCTTGAGAAAGCACGTGACTAAACTCGCGGCCTTAAAGTTTCCCCAATGCTTATAAGAAAATACCAAAACACTAACCAAAACCTAAACATGACACCTCCATTCTTCACCGCACCCACATCCTCCACAATTAGTACATAGGATTTGTAGTCCTCGACAAAACGTTTAATGAATGTTTTCACTACACGCATAAAACAATCTTCATCGCATCAAGTAACTATTATTAGTACTTCTAGCGTTTGCTACGAGAGCGAATCTTGAATTAATTCAAATAAGTCTCGCCAGTCTGCACAAACTAGTGTACAGAGAAAGCGAAAATGAGTTTAAATAGAGGAATCTATGCCTTCTAAGCATGACATTACAAAGATTGCCACCATCACCAAAGGTTGAAACATGGAATTGCATGGTTAGTATCGATAAGTACCGAACCAGCAAAAATTTAATAGAATGTTCAAGAATATCCAGTAGATTATGGCTTGGGAAAAGATTCTCTGAGTGCTGTGGAATCACAATATTAGTTTTTAAGGCCCTAAAACGCTTTGTTTAGGAGTTAATGAACGATATAACTGATTACAGGTTACATTTGACATCGATATTTCGATGCGTTTTAGATCGTGAAAATCTCTCTCTGTTGAGACCTCATTTATAAAGATCGGTTTCGTGTGAGAACCGCAAAAGGTATGTATTCTAACTGGGGACCGTTCCTTAGTTTGTTCCACGAGTACCATTTTTAGTCGTTCGGAGACATTCATAATAACAAAAAAGGTTTCTAGCTTCTTTAGAAATAACCAGGATGGCTCTTTCGAATCGCCATGATACCGAATATTGCCAGGCATATTTAATACAACATTAGAATTAATAGATTTACTTGCATTTCGTACCAAATTTATTTCCTGCTGCAGCTCGGAAATTTTCTGCTTCAATGCAGCCGCTTCATTAATGTAAATAACAGAATTTTGTAATTTCATTTCATGCAATTTCCTTTCAGTTATGTTACGAATCTCCCTTTTTATTTTGTACAATATTAATTCTATCACTTTGTAGAAAATCATGGTTACAATGATTTTAACGACGCTATTTATTTTAGAATCTAAATTATTAACTTTGGCATCCGTGTCTGCTGTAACGATCGTCAATTCTGCACTCATTTCTGCAATATTCATTTGCAATTTTACGTTTAACATCTCGAAATTGCGGGGCATTAACTTATTATTTTCCTCAATTTTAGCTTCTAATTTAGCATTACTATAATTTAATTTAGGATTGGTATCATCAAAACGTTTTTGCTTTATCAAATTATTTTCTTTATTCCCCATCAACATATTTAAAAATAATTGCCACGTATTAGCATTCACCGCATTCATATGGATAGTTGGCGGTGTTGCCAGCTCGCCAATATCTTTCGCTCCGACTTGCGATGCATCAATATTTGCCTCCGGCTATCCATTTAATTCCTGATTAAAAATTTCGTCATTATTATCCTCCGTGCTGGCTACAGAAACTGTGTTACCGTCCTCCTTTCCCACTATCTTATGTACCGTTTTACTAGGCGTTTCCATTATGAATACTTCTCTGTCGTATATGAAAAGTAAAAAAATGCCTGCCTTTCCTCACGTAAAAATTATGTTCTCTTTATTATTAAAAGAAAACAATACCAAATATCAATATAATGTGCTGACCCTTCTTAATGCTCTAAAATTTTATCTATATCGTAATAGAACGGTTGCGCGCGTCAGGTTGCGACGCGTATTTCAATATTTTTTTCAATATTTTTTCTTATAGCGTTGCTGTAAAGAGGCAAGGAAATGTTCGTTTTTCTCTACCGTTCTCGAGCGTGTTAGAAGCGTCGGGGACGCGGAGGCATGCAACTCTATTGTCTCGGCACAACCGTCGCCCGGCCGCATCCAGTGACTCACTTGGAAATACGGGCGCCACTGTCTCCGGCAACTCAGCTGCACCTTTCTCGAAACTCGAGTGACGTCTGAGTTCCAACAGAATTTGGCTAGATTAAACGGTCATCAGTGACGCCGCGATGAGGCGGATGAAACCGCCTGACGCGCGCCTGCCAAACGCGGAAAACGAAGCGTGGGAGGGTCATGTGACCCGCGAAGCTGAAGGAGGAAGCCGCGACACGCAACTCGGTCATATTTAAGACGCGACAGAAGAGACGACAGCGAGTAGATGTGCCTTTCCCATGTGGGGACGAGGGCGAGTCTTTTTGGCTTCTGGGGGGACGCCAGTGAATGCACTACCGCATCGCCTCATCGCCTCATCGCCTCACCGCCCGAATGCATCATCGCCTCATCGCGGGCAGCCTCTGCGGTCGTTAATTGAAAGTATGTTTTTCAAGGCAGTATTTGAAAGAGAATAAGCCCTATCACGCATGCCTTCCATAAAAGAGTCTACGGACTGAGCAGCCTAGGCAACGCTGGATCGCTGGAACTAGGTAATCAGGTGGGTCGGGACCGCCACACGGTGGGTGTGGTTATAATATATACTAAGTTGTGTATTATTCTGATCAAAACCTTACAATATATTTTCAAATTTTCTCCCTTCACTTCACGTAAATTTTCATACCTGTCTAGCCTCGCGTACTGGTTGCCAATCTGAATGGAGATCGTTCCTGGTACCTTTTTATTTAATTATTCTCCTGAATTTACTGTTCAAATTTTACATTTCACTCGTTGCCCTCGTATTCCAATATCGTCCCGTGACAAAAATTTATTGATGGGTGGGTCAGATAGTCCGTCTATACAGATACTCGTTAGTGAAATATTTACGTAAAGTAATTTGTTTCTTTCTAAGGATTGGAAACTCTCGTGGTTTTTTACTCATAAATAATACTTACTTCAGTTATCAACATTTCATTATGTATTAAGCTGTGAATTGTGTACATAATCACACAAATATCATATTAAAAACCACAACAATAATAATTTTCGTAAACACAATCTTTCATGAATTATCTTATTCTCCTTATCAAATACTCGCTACAAATCCCTCTCTTTTTGCATGCAGGTCCAAATTTTCTCGTAATAATTAATTTAGAAACTTTACTGTAATACGAAACTTGATCTTCCTACAATGGCAAATACAAATGAAAATAAATGTTGACCGTTTTGCTACTGTCCTTCCGGACATCCGCATCAATATTGAACGTTGTCCAGTTTTTATTCAGCCTCCATTTTCAAATTCGATCCACCCTAATGATGTTCGCGTCCTACACACACCCAATTATATTTCCTTTCTAATTGTACGTTACAGTCTTAAAACATCGCGTTTACAAAATCACAATTGCCTAATTCTCCCCGAACCATATAGATTTCTTTTTTGCATCTCACTCACACCATGTCAAACATCATCTGCCTCGTTTTTTATCTCGCACGCTCTTCATCTGTCTTTCATCTCACACGATTTCACGCCTGATTGGTCACACACATTTAAGATGGTGTCGGTTGTTATTATTATGTTTTCTGCTCGTAATAACTACTTCATTCATTTTGTGCCCCACGGAATTTACTCAGTGTCCTTTCACTGCATTATTTATTAACATTAAGATTATTAATAGATTATTAACATTAACAAATTATCTTCTCCCCATACGCTACATAGTTTTTACTGTTTTTTGAGTAAATAAATCTAAACACATTATGTAGTTTCCCCACTGTGAATTCGGTTTTTCTATCCTTGTATTCTTTCCAAAATATAGCTCACCTCAGTTTCTTGTCTATACCCTCATTGTTGCTACCATACTTCTAGTTACGTAAATTTATTGTGTTAACCCATCACAATATACTACTGAAATAATACAGGAGACGATCAATATGATGCAAATCATTCGTATGGTGTGGAAATTGTGCTCTATTGAATACGTATGCTTCTGAGGGAAGACAACTCCATAGCACGAACTGGCAATCTGTACTACTGCCCTCATTGGTTGAACTACTAAACATTCAGTTGTTTGATTCACATTCACATCCGCCTCTTCTCTAAAATAATATTACCTATCACAGTGTGCTTAAGTTTGGTTAGCTTAGTCAAGAATGCATTTATACGCATTGATGAAATGTGCTTTCAAAAGCGCTTAATACTCTCTCTTATAAAAATTAAAAAATAACTTCAATTGCATTGGAATACTTTATTTTGGATTGGGATTAATAATACTTAAAGTTGTTTATTATTGCGTTAAATATATCACATTCCACCTTGAGTGATGAGAGAACGCGCGAAGTTATTGAAGACGAAGAAGATAAAAATATAAGCACAGAGTTCGAAAGATCGTTACAATGAAAGTGACAGGATAATTTGAAGGAGGCGATTATTCAAAGGAATCAAGAACTAAAGATTTGGGGAATTATTGAGATTTATAATGACTCAAAGGTTTTAAATGGATTCAGCAATTCAGAGATTCAGGGGTTAGGTAGATTCGAGGATTGATGGATATTTCAAGATTCAAGGGAGTAGAGAGGTTCAAGGGATTGGTGGGATTTAATGATTCACGGTATTAGTGGAGTTATAGGAATGAAGCGATTGGTGAAATTCGAAGATTGAAGGAATGGGTAGGATTCGAAGTTTCAAGGGAAATGGAGGATTCGAAGATTCTTGTTATTGGGTGTATTCCAGGATGGTTGAAATTTATACATCCAAAGGGTTGGTAGCATTTGAAGAATGGAGGGGTCGGAGGGCTTCGACGGATCAAGTGAGGGTTCGAGGACCCGAAGCACCGACGGTCTGCAGGGACTCACCGCGGCGAGGCCGGGGGGCGGCGCGAGGTGGCGGTGGCGCGGGCAGCAGCCCGGCGGCTGCGTCACCACGATGCGCGGGATGTCGACGGCGGCGCGGCGCAGCAGCGCCTGCAGCAGGCTGTCCTTGGCGCGGTAGGTGGGGTAGCGCGCCACGAAGCCCCCGCTGGCGCCCAGCACCCCGCCCGCGCCGCCCGCGCGCCCCGCGCCCGCGCCCGCGCCGGCACCGACGCCCACGCTCGCCTCGCACGGGTCGCAGTACGCCGCCGCTGCACAGCAAGCGCCAGCGCCGAGCACGCTACACACACACTGCTACCAACATTTATTTCTTTTTTACTTTCCGGCATACGGACGTATATGTGGAGGTATATACACTATGTGACCCGGCCACGTCCAGCATGGTGTTATGGTGTGGTCGTGTCTTTCATGGAGGAGGCTTGCACCCCTTGTTATTATCACAGCCCAGGCATACGTTGATGGTTTCTCGCTTCCCACTGTTGAAGAGCAGTTGTGGGATGGCGATTGCATCTTTCAACACGATCGAGCACCTGTTCATACTTCACGGCCTATGGCGGAGTGGTAACATAAGTGGTAACATAAGTGAATAACTGGACTGGCCTGCACAGAGTTAACACTTGAATCCTATCGAACACCTTTGGGATGTTTTGAAACGCCGACTTCGTGCCAGGCCACACCCTATTGAATTTCAGCTTTACCGATGGAGGGCGCCACAAACTCGTAAGTCATTTTCAGCCACGTGTCTCAATACTTTTGAATCACATAGTGTTCTCGGTATACGTGACGTTATGTAATGTTGCGGAAAATAGATTTCGCCATTTCAACGGAAATAAGCGTTTTGGAGTCCCCTGATACGGAAAACGTGTTTTATCAACACGCCTGTCCGCCTGTCCAACTGAACACCACAAGCACTTAAGCCATATGAACAATTTTTTCCAAAATGGGTGTTCACCGGTCGATCTCACGCCACTCGAGGCGCCAAGATTCTGAAAAACTTTCTTCAAAATTGTGGGGGGGACATGAAGCTCTCCAGACATTTTCAAAATCTTTAAAACTTCAAAATCTACTCGTCTTCCTACAACTACCAAATTAAAGAAAGAGATTTTTCCTTCATACAAAATTTGTAGTCCATAGTGACTTCTTTCATTAAGGCCATGTACAGATTTTTTTTAAATTTTAGTAGTAACATCTTTAGCACCACTAGTTAAGTCGAGCTTTTGAGATAATCTTGTCTTGTAATTTTTTTAAATGCAAATATTGCACCCAACATTGCACGAAAACTACTAAAATTTAAAAAAAATCTGTAAATCTGTTGCTCTCTATCGCTGCCCAAAATACATTTTTTGATATTTTCTTAATTTTTGGGTTTTATAACAGTAGCTTATATTATTTTAAGAATATAAAGAACAGTAAAACTTCGTCCTAAAAGCCAATTTTCTTTGAAAAAAATTGGAGTAATTTTTAAGGAAATAGCGCTTAAGAGCAACTGAAAATTCGAAATTTGAAGTTCCTTTACACAAAAATTATTCAGTTTTCGAAAACTTTCATTTTTGAAGTCATTTGAAGTACGTTAACTCAAAAATACAATCGGGATTACAAATTGCTGGAAATGTGCATCATATCAACGGCATAAGAGATATTAAAAAAAATCATTTTAGTAATTTTTGAAATCAAATCAATATTCCGAAATAAACTTTATGTAATATTAAAGAGTTCAATTAGCACTATCAGTTCGAAACGTTTTAAAAAAAATTTTGAGAAATGGCGTTTGAGCGTTTCTGAAAATGCGGAATTTTGAGATAATTTTCGCAGAAAAATTAAGTTTTCTAACAACTTTATCTGACACTATTTAAAGCACATTTAGTCATAAGTACAATAATGTGAACAATTTTCTCCTAAAATTAGTATTAACGAAGTGAAAGACAAGTCGACAAGATTACATTTTTATAATTTTTGACAAAACAGAAGAATAGAGCAATATGGCGTTAATGTCATCATATAGACTGCATTTAGCACTATCTCTACCAAATGTTTAAAGCAAAAATTTGAAGCGGGTTTTGAGAAAATCTTGTTTTCGTAATTTTTTTAAATTGTTCACATTTATCGCAATAAAACGACTAAAATTTTCAAAAACATTTGAATGACCTTAATGAAAGAACTAATTATGGGCAACAAATTTTATATGAATGAAAAACCTCCATCTTCAATTATGTAGTTGTAGGAAGGCACCGAAAAAAATTAGAACTTTTGCAATTTTCGAAAATTTGAGTATTTACTCAAATAATACAAGAAACTTAAAGAAAAACAAATTGGAGCAGTTTTTGAGAACATTTTGAAAATGTCCCGGAAGCTACATGTAAAGTATTCCAAATTTTGATTTTTTTTTAAAAACCCGCAGTGCTTTGAATCGAGTTAGATCGACCGGGGAATATTCATTTTGAAAAAAAAGTCCTACTCATGTTTTAGGTGCTAGTGGTGACAGACGGACGGTGGTTTTAAAAATAATTTTTTTTCGAAATCAAGGGACCTCCAAACGTGTATTTCCGTTGAAATCTCGAAATCTATTTTCCGCAGCGTTACATAACTTTCTCAATACTACGTGTATTACTTGGTATATACGTAGGTATAGAGTAAAGTCAAAATTATTCCCTTGTTTGTATCAGGGAATCAGAATATGAGTTTTCTGGACAAAAATGGACTTTCCCCTACATAATTTCAGCACTTCCTCAATGCTACGAAAATACGTGCAACGTGCCCTGAGTGAGGGGCGAAGCGTGAGAGGGTATGCGGTTGGTGTGCGTGCCACCGCGAGCACTCTGGTGTCCATTCTTGCATTGAGAAGGCCAGATATACACGTCAGTTGCAATATTGATGACTGGATGCGTGTGAAAATGGTGCAGGGGTGGTGCGGGGGTGCAGTCACTGGCGAGGGAAGCGGCGTGGGAGGCGGCGGTGGAAACCGACAGGTGCGCGCAGAATTCCACTCCCGCAATCATTTACGCTACGTGTTGCAACGAGCACATTGCATTTCTAGTCACATTATTTACAAGTGTTTTTGTGCATCTTACCAAGAACTACATCTTTCTACCAGTACATGCATTGTTAATCATCGTAAAATTTGAAATTGTATGTTCACCACTGGTACATGACTGTTGCATCACACAGAATATGTTATAGTATCCTTGTTTCAGTGAACACACCATTGGGTTAAATACCTTTTTACATTAAGACTATCATATATTACGTAAATTAAGAGTACGTTAATAAGCTCCAATGTAAAGATTGTCTGAAATAAACAAGATCACTATAATTCAGGTGCATTTAACAATAACAAAATATGTTGCTACTCTTGAGAAAATTTTGAAAATGTCTCAGGGACTTCATATAAAGTATCTCCAAAAATTGAAATAGCTTGATGATTTCTGCAACAGAATATCTAGATCTAACTCCAGACCTACTATTTACCAACTCTCAGCTCATTAGCTTCTCATCTCTCAGAGTTATGCGTGACTGACCCATCCATCCCTCCATCATTGCATCAGTCCAACATTTCATCCATCATTCCATCCTTCCGTTAATTCATCCATCATTCCATCCTTCCGTTAATTCATCCATCATATCGGAAACAAAATGACTCTATTCTGCGATGTATACACTCTCCCCTAGCATTGGCTCAGCTGTTGACGGTTTTCATCCAATCGGGAGCTTCCTGAAACGTCCACAATAGGGACGTCACTACGTATGACGTTTAAGCTTCCGATTGGTCATGAAACCGTCAACAAGCGAACCTGCCAGGGGTAGAGTTGCGAAATCGCAGAATAGCATTACGTTTGTGCTGGTGACTGACGCTTGACACCGCCACTCTCATGTTTTGACTGGCGCGCACTAGTTCGGCAAGGCCTCCACCATGAGTGCTGAAACTATAGGGACAGACGAATCTATCTAGTAGATTTAGATTTATTCAGTAAAAAAAAGAAAAAAAACAGTTAAAACCTGTATTGTGACGTAGTGGGGAAAATATTATCTGCTCAGTTTTCTTCGAGTTTGTAGAATTCCTTCTCGTCATTATAACTTATTACATAGCTGAAAAGATGAGTAAAAGTTTAACATAAATAAAATAAAATTTTAAAAATCGCAAAGATAGCAATATTTAAAAGTAGGCATTTTCGTTTCTGCAGTGTATAGAAATTATTGCTCGGTACACGTATAGAAGTAGATTTTTCTGCATGCTAACAAATAGCAACTGCCCCTTACCACACCCTTACCCATTACACGCAAAAGGAGAATTCAACAAATACGACCCCATGCGCATAGTTCAAGCTACATTTACCGTTCAGCAACAAAACAACGGGCCTAGCACTGTGCTCAATGATCAGGGAAACTGAATCCAAATTTGCTGTTATCAATATGCGGGTTCTTAAGTCGGAAGCTGAAGTACATTTATTTGTTTACAAGCATATAAGTCTTTTTTTTTAAAACAAATACACTCAAATGAAACTAATTCATTATAATATCATGTTTTTAAAATAAATATTATTTCTTTTTCTTATAAATCAGTCATGCGTGTCCAAATTTAATAGAAACATTACCCAGCAGGCCAACAAAAATTTACCTTTTAACTTAATTGTTGACCGACTCCAATTTTTATGTCACTCTGGCAGTGCCGTTGTAATTCTTTAGCTCGTCGTTATTGCTCGTAAACATTGCATCCTTATTGTTGCTGCCTCCAAAGCGACAGGTAAGCAGCAGCAGTGGAGCGTGTGGGG
>BOPP01000082.1:4279335-4301069 GCA_017312745.1 Gryllus bimaculatus
TGGGGTGGGGGTGGGGGTACTCACGCAGTTCGTGGTACTTGGCGAGCGTGGTCTGCGGGAAGGCGACGCGAGGATGCGCCTCGCGGTCGGGCTCTGCCGCCGGCCGAAGCGCGGCGAAGTCCCGCAGCAGCGGCAGCGTGCCCAGCCACAACGGCATGCGCATCTCCAGCGGCTCCCCGTCCAGGTCCACCAGGAACTGCGCACCCACACACACACACTCACACGGACAGTCGACATCGACAGGGCCGTCCCTCCTACTAGGGTTGCGGCATACATGTGGACGCTTTCAAAACATCGATGCTTTTAAAGCAACATTCAAGGTTTAAACTTCCATAAATTAAATTATATTTTTTTACATTCGTGTATTTAAGGCTGTTTTTAACATCGATAAATTGAAGGCGATATTTTTGGCATCTATATATGAAAGGAGATATTTTTAACATCGGTGGATCAAAGCCAATTTAATATTCATATATTCAAGCCGATGTTTTTTTTACATACATTTATTACTGACGATTTTTTTAAATCGACATGAACACCGAAATATTTGTAAATGAAACATTATCTTACCCTTTAGGCTCTGTTTTGAGACTTTTTGACCCCTGGGATTAATGTTTTGCAACCTGAAAATTATTCACATGAACTTTTCCATTTAGATGTCTATGATAATAATGAACATGTGGTGGGAAATTTCATAAAACGAAGGCATGCATGTGTTATGTGCCCCTGATTTGTAGGCACCCTCCATATTAGGGTGATTGGCGGGTAATACGATCTCTCTTCGCCTGTCAAGTAGACCGTGACCTGTGAAGCACCAACGCATGATGGGATGCCTGCCAATCAGGCGCAAACGTCATGTGTATAACTTCGTTAAATGAAATTTCCGAAAATATTAATTGGGACACTAGTGATGCTATTACATCATATACTTTTACGCATTATTTGTATTGTTACGTAATATTATACTACTGCATTATACTAAATGCATCTGCAAAATAATTTCCAACCAAAGCTCCTACGCATTGGGCTTCGCGCTCAGGTTCTTGGAGTTAACATGCTAGTCATGTAGACATACACCGCCAGCCCCGCAACTGAACGTAACGTTTACAATGCTTAAAAAGGTCGATCAATTTCATTATGAATTCTAAAAATTCATAAGGTTTTCAATTACATTACTAGAAATATTTATATAGAACAGATTTCATGAACGAAAAGTAATAACATGTTCTCTGTACTGGGTATGTTCGTAGTTTCGGGCATCAAAACAGCATAATGGTGTGGGAGAGTAAATATTTTGGGGAGAATGTACTCCAAATAATGAAATCATATGTAATAGCTTAAAATCGGAAACCCGGATTCCTATTAACAATGTTCTGCGGGTACTTTATTTACACATTCTTTGAATGTGTAATATCACTTTGAACTCAGCATCGTTCACATTTAAAACTAACTTTCTGAACATCACATTTGAAATATTGCACTCTGGCTACCAGAGCACTTATACCTTACTTACACACACTTGCACTACACTACCACACATGCCGGGAGAGCTAAGAGCTTGTCCCGACGGGAGCGGTGCTCCGCTGGTGGGAGATACCTGGATGGGGAAATCCCCACTAGGCTCCGTCGCCGAGGGGGACGGATCTCGCCATCCACCGGGTAAGATTACCGCCACCTTCTCATGAACAAATTTGCACTACACTTACGGTACTAATGACCTTAGCAGTTGACCCGCAACGAATCACTAACAACCAATTACCAAGGGCGTATTCTCCTCCTCTCTCCCTAAAAATAACTCAGAAGGTAAATCAGGCGCAATCACTGCTACGAAGAAACGCATTGAGCACCAGGCCAGCATTGAGCCCCACAACCCAGAGAGAAAACGTAACTTCTGCCTTAAACTGTCAGGTACAAATCCTTTGTGGAGGTTATAACACGGCCAACTGACCGAGGGGCATGTTTCTGCGGAGGAGGGCGGCCGACGACCAGAAGTTTACAGCACGCGCCCTGTCAAGGAATGCCAACACTGACAGATTGCGACAGATATCGCAAGCGCAAAATCAACGAGCTGATATTGTGGGAAAAATTACTATCACGAACGCAAGTTTATAAAGAAGTGAGAATCTTTTAAACCCATGATTCTACTGAAAAACCATAATTAACGCCATAAAGCCGATATACGGCAATTGAATTGGTGAAAACCACAACGGTATAAGAGACATTTTGTAAATTATGAGAAAACTTTTTATAAATTCAATATCACTGTAAAGTAGTTGTGCTTTACGTCATCATTAAAACCACATTTCAATTGTGCATTCAAATAACAAAATTACATTGGTACTGAAATATATATTACACCAATATAGACGCGTTTTAGTTCGAACCGGGGGATAGCCGGGGAGTACTCGTACACCATCTTTAGTTCCAATTGTCTTTCAATTGTTATAGTGGATAGCGGACTGTTAAAATCTTTAACGGACGCCGATCGTTAAGAATGACTTCAGTTTTTGATTGGGTTAAGTAGATATAACAACGTGCTACTCGTATTACGAAACATAATTAACGCTTGGTGACGACAGAAGACCACTATCAAAAACTGTTTTTGTGAAAGAGCTAACAACGCCTATGGCAACATAGTATGGGAACAAGTACCAAATAAAAGCAATGATCCCTAATTCAATTAATATTGATTAAGAAACAGTGAATATTGGATACGACCCACATATCTCAGAACAAATTTTTCAGACAAATATAACGTGCTCTAAATAGAAATTCTCTCTTTCGACTATTTTAAGTTGAGTAAAATCTAGGAAAGAAAAAAAGGGTGCTTTGTAAATATCAGAAGTGAAAGGGTCTCAGGGAGACTAGTAACAATATAAATAGACAAGTAAAGTAAATTCACAAGTCCTGTGACAGCCGAGGTGAGACGAAACAATTACTATAAATGTTAAAATATTGAGAATTGTTTTAAAGGTTCCTATGGAGCTGTAAATAAATTTCAAATGCGACATTATTTTTTTTATGTAACTGCAATTATTGAATACGCAGATGTTTGGGAAGGACACGTGGAAACTTCGAAAATAAGCTCTTAAGACAATTTTAAGCATATTTTGTGTAATAAACCACTGGAATAATGCGAATGGTTGAGACAAAATTAGCACTCAAACGTTGGTTTTAAAAAATGTTTTTGAGGCAAAAATGTACATTGCAGAAACATAAAAATGCCAGAATTATGAAAATTGTTTATTATTTACACAATAATTAATATAATTGTTCAGAAAGAAAAAAATACACAGAAATAAGAAAGCACCCAATTTACACAATTTGACTGACTTTTCCTTTCTCGATTATTTTTTTTTCTTTCTCATCATATATATTCATTTATTTTGTAAATTGTAAAGAATTTACATGTTTCTGGAGTGTTCCTTTTCTTCTGCAATGCAATTTTTTTCCCTAGAGAGCATTTTTTTCAATTTTTGAGTTCTTATAGCGGCTTAGTCATTCGGAATATCCAAGTAATTTATTAGAAACCAGTGTTTAAAATTAGGAGCTTATTTCCTAAGTTTTGACGTTTCCTAAGTAAGTAATTAAAATCACATTTGATGCGATTGTGCAATTGGCACTATTATTATAAATAACTGGAAACATACTTCCAAAATGCCAAAATAAAAATTTATTTATTATCAATTATGATTTTGATAATTGAAAATTGATACTGCGTGAAAATGATTCTTTTCTTCCATTTTGTATTATTCATATTTTGGATAATAGTAGACTACTATGGTTTAGAAAAACGTATTCGACGTGATAAATAATTTACATGGAAAGCATGAAGTGAGCATTTCCTCATCTTTAAACTTTTTTTCTAAAGAATAATTATTTTGGCAATTGTTTTGCCACGTGGCATATTTATTGGTTAATTGAGATTGTTGTTTCACTTTAAAATGTATTAAATATATTATTTCCGGAAATGTGTTTACGCATAGTATGTTACAAGTAAATAGCAGGTAAATTTTAAAAACATGAATGTAAGTTACGAGCTAGGAAATAGTTTTTATTTCATGAAAATTAATTTGTTAAAAAGGGCACATTATCTGTAAATATTTTTTTTAAATTGACACCATTCAAATTCGTAACTGGATCTATTAACAAATGCACATGCATCGAAGAATCTCGCGGTAACAATCGTCATCCTTGGGTCAATCCCTAGTCATCATTTCCCTCTATTCTTCAAGCCCATCTTGGTTCTGCGTCATTATACGAATTCAAATGGAAACATGTGGCACTGTTACAATGCTTGTACTGGTCTTCTGAATGTAAGAAGCCAGTACATCATTACAATCAGTTTGAGACACAGTTTACGGACATCTCATTCACAGATACCGGTCAGAGTCGTTACTATGCTAACTTTGCGACTATCGTCTTAGTAATCATCTAATGATTAAAGTCATTTATTAACTAACTCTACAGAAAATATTGTGGAACATAATACATACAATGCGTAACGATTAACCCGAAGGTTTAACTTTCAGTTTACTTTCATGCAATATTTTATTTATAATTTGGAGTAATAGTACTTAATAAAAGACACGTACAGTTTTTCATATTCACAATTTTTCAAAAATTAACATTATTTCAACGTATTGCATAAAACTTAAAATAACTTCATTGTATCTTTTAATTCAAAAAAATGAAGTCGCTTCCGAGAAAATTTCATCTGAGCGTTTCTGAAAATGTGCAATTTTGAGCTCATTTTTACAGTTTCAAGAAACAATATAAGAAATTTTATGAATGTCTTGTACTAGCATTTGTACTGACACCAACGCAATCTAATATATAAAGGTTTGTTTATTTGTTTGTTCGTATTTAAGCATTTGCGTTCCTCCGACTGTGATTAAATGATTATCAACTTATTGATTGCACTTACGCAAAGAATAAAGGCATTGTACAATGGAAATAAGCGTAAGTCTGTCGCACATATACTATGCAAAATGGGAGCTTTGATGATAATTTACGCGCTTATGACTGAAGACTGAACAGAAGTTCTACGCAACCGACCTTACCGTGAAGTATTAAGCGCGTCTTCACTAGATTTTCTGCCATTGCGATTATGTAATATCTCCCAGAATTATTATATGAACGTTAGTTCATACAATTAAATCAAATTTCATCAATGTAGTGTCAGCTAATGCATGCCCGAACTTGAAGTACTGTATAACAATCAGATACTCGACAACAATGTCCAAAGCAGGACATGGAACAAACCTAGCAAGGCAACAATGCGTTGATGTTCGGTAGGTACGCGAAATCTGATAGCGTCAGAAAGCGACTTGCAAATCACCAAATCGGGATGAATTGGGAACCAATCAAGCGCAAATATCACATATGCAACTTCACTATACACCATAGGGAATTTTTCGTCAAATGTTCTTTAAGAAAATGTTATATCATCTTCGACTTTTCCCCACAAACTCTAGAAATTTGTCACATTTATTCTGAGTCGTACATTGGAATCATTGCACATTTTTGTTGAGCCGCGAGCGACGTGTACGAGGATTTATTTAACCGTGCACTTGACGTAAATCAGCTGTTCACGGTTTCGTCCAATCGAGAGCTTGAACGTCCCCATAGTGACGCCACGGTAGCGACATATAAGATTCCGATTGGATGAAACCGCAACAGCTGATTTACGTCAAGCGCGTGAATAAATAAATCGCAGTACAGTGAAGAGGGGTGTTAGGGGGGCGGTGGACTCACTACAGAGAAGAGGGGTGTTAGGGGGGGCAATGGACTCACTACAGAGAAGAGGGGTGTTAGGGGGGCGATGGACTCATGACAGAGATGAGGGGTGTTAGGGGGGCGGTAGACTCACTACAGAGAAGAGGGATGTTAGGGGGCGGTGGACTCACTACAGAGAAGAGGGATGTTAGGGGGCGGTGGACTCACTACAGTGAAGATGGGTGTTAGGGGGGGCGGTGGACTCACTACAGGGAAGAGGGGTGTCAGGGGGAGGGCGGTGGACTCACGTCGAGGCGGTAGTCGATGTCGATGAGCTTGCAGCAGGCCGTGAAGCGGCTGGTGGGCGGCAGCGGCGGTACGCGCAGCGGCACCTCCCGCCACGCGTCCTGCTCGCCGGGCGGCACTGCGCCGCGCCGCGCCTCCGCCGCCGTCACCTCGTCCACGTGCCGCCGGAAGCCCTTGCTCGAGAAGTACGTCACCACCTGCAACCACACGCAGCGCCCGCTAGGCTCCTCGCTCCTGCAGGTGCAGGGCGCGTCGTTTTATAGCGGGAACTTGCGCCGATGGATGGAGATATTCGGCGCCGACCTACACGTCTCTTTCCCGAACTAGGTATGTCCTCTAATGGGACACTGACCCAATTGGTTGAAGAGCATGTGAGTATACGCGCAGTTGCTGTAGTGCATGTGAGTGAACGCGTGTGCAAGTAAGGGATTTTCTTCATCCAGATATCTTCCACCAGCGAAGCCAGCACCGCCCGCACGATCCGAAGTCAGCACCACCAGCACCGCCCCGATCGGGACAAGTTATTAGCTCTCCCGGCGTAGTGTAGTCGTAGTGTAGTGCGTGTAAATGTGTGTAAGTAATGGGTGAAGATATGACAAGGAAAAGGATGGAAAGTTGCGCACGGTCCGTGTTCTATTTGTCAGGGTAGTGCTCCCGCTTTCTTTTGGTGTTGGTCGGAAAACTATCAGACATAGCAGAAGGTCGCTACAACTCTCCTTCAGAGCACAATTTGACCTAGCTATATAGCCAGCGTCGAAAATCCTGCCGCCGCCGGGACGAAAACCTTATAACCTACCAATCAGACGCACTTAAGTGAGATCAATTTATGCCCTGAGCCACCTAAGATAGTCCGTGTGATTGAATTCTTCGTCAACTACTGAAGAAAAAGTGTAGTGCATGTGTCAGGGAAAAGGGGCGGCGTTTCTCTCACGCTCAATCGTGAGATATTGCGCCGACCTACACGTCGATATCTCTTCCAATGGGGCGCCGCCACAGCTAGGACAAGCACTAAACTCTCGGCTGTTGTGAAAGTGTAGTGTCTCTGAGTTGTAGTACGCGCGCGCGCGCGTGTGTGTGTGTGTGTGTGTGTGTGTGTGTGTGCGCGCATGTGAGTTAGGGAGGAAGGAAAGGATAGAAAGTGCCTGGGAGGAGAAAGGGAATATCGCGCAAAGCCTTTGTTGCAGATGCATCACGGTAGAAGGTGCCGTGCAGCGAGTGCGATTAGATACAGCATCAGAACGGATTTCAAGGGATTGATTCCTTTTAGGATGAATTAAAGTCAGCAGTTTTAAATGAATTGAAATTTAATCTTTGTACTATGCTACTATACTGTATACTGTGCTAAATAGTTTATTTTAGTGTGTGTTGTAATCCGAAGAGCCAATGAAAGTGTATAAAGGTTGTAATTGTTCTTCTTCTTTAAAGTTCTCTTTACTTATAAATTGTTGTACTGCAAGCAGCAGCCCAAAAAAGTCGGCTGAGTGTGTAGATGCCGGCAGAGCTGCGGGTGGCTCCAGGCAATTCGGCGATGCGAACTGTTTGACACAGGGCACGGACTCACTTGAGACTGGAGCTACGCAGTCGCGTAGTTTGTCGTAAATTCAGCCAGGTGACCGCTAATACTCGCGAGTGGCGCGAATTTAGAGCTAGCGGCCTGTTGGTCGCGCTTGGTGATGAAAGAAGCCTTAGTAGGCGAAGCAGGAACAGGCACTGCCTAGTGGAGCAAGTATTGATACACTCGTCCGTTGATGTTGGCAGATGAGTCAACAATAGTCATTTACGTTTTACACAGTTGTAAGCTCATGACTAAATTTGTGAGTTGTATTTGACGTTTGTTAGTTCTTCTAATAGTTCTGAGCTGCAGTTGTGAAGATGTAGTACTTTGAACACTGAACAGAAACTTGAATTGTTCTCATTGTAGCCTTGTTAATTGTTCGAGTAGTCTCGACTAGTGAATAGTGAGTAAAAGTTTGCCATTTGAGTCGCGTGGCAGCGACGTTGCGGGTGTTATTGAGTCCGTGGGGAGTCACGTGACATTGACCACGAACCTTCGATGAGGCGGAGATACGCAAAGTCCCCGCGATCGGCTTCCTATTTGTTGGAGAGGCGTCTTCGAGCCCGGGGAGAGAGGAGTCACGTGCCATTGGCGGCGATGACATACGAGGTGCCCGCGATGGCTGCATGCCATAGTTATTTTATTTTTGTATATAGCATATTTGTTAAGCTTGATTCTCACGGAAACCGCAGCATCTGGCACACCGGTTAAGAGAAGGCGGGGGTGGCCACGCGGTCGCGTCCGCATTGCAGATGAAGATTACTTTGTCAGCGAGATGCTTTTAGCGCCGTATTGGCGAGCGAGGCACGTAGCGATTTCTTGGAAATGTTTGTATACATCTGGGGGTATACAGCTGGAAGGTAGTGAGGCAATAGGAGTGTGAAAGCCGACCGCGCACTGGGGTGAAGGGCACAGCCCTTTGCTAATGGCACCTCGCCAGCAGACGCGGCGTCGCCGGGGGCGGCGGTTCGAAGACTGCGGCGGACTGAGGCTCAACGAGAGGTAGTTTTGGAGTAAGTGCTTCGGCGGATGTGGCGGAGCCGTGAGAAAGAGGCCCGCGGGAAGACACTCTGCGCAAATTACTTTATGGCCTATTTGTGCTTTCAATACGCGGCTGCGGGTTGACATACCGTGGGAGTGAGCCCTAGAAGTGGCGGCGAATGCACGTCTGAAGGCGGGTGGCCGCACGTGTAGAAAATAATTAGGGTCTGCCCCTTGGTAGCAAATTCTATCGCGGGATTGTACAGCCCGTTTATTAGAGTACTGATCTGGCTTTCGGCTTTCGGCTATCTGAAATAAAATATTTACGATCAATCTGTATCTGGGACATATGTGAAGATAAGAAGGTAATTACTTTCCATTAGGTTCATATACTGGACACCAATTTTTTTGTTATAAGTGGGACGGTAAGGATCCAATGGTCATTTCAAAAAGGCGTGTCCGAGGTTCCCCACTCTCACCGACTTTATTCAAAATATACCTTGCCGATTTCCCGGAAGTAATGGATACCGGGGGTGGGGGTGGGGGTTACTCAAACGCCCCAAGTTCGTGGTAACTTGGCGAGCGTGGTCTGCCCGGGCAAGCACGCAGATGCCGCTCCGCCGGTCGGGCTCTGCCGCCGGCCGAAGCGCGGCGAAGTCCCGCAGAAGCGGCAAGCGTGCCAGCCACAACCGGCATGCCGCATCTTCCGTCGGCTCCCCCCGTCCAGGCCACCAGGAACTGCGCACCCACCACACACACTCACACGGGACAGTCGACACTCGACAGCGGCCGTCCCCCTACTAGGGTTGCGGCATACATTGGACGCTTGTCAAAACATCCGATGCTTTTAAAGCAAACATCAGGGTTATAAACTTCCAAATAAATTAAAGATATTGTTTTACATTCTTGTATTAAGGTGCTTTTAACATCGATAAAATTGAAGGCGATATTTTTTGCGTCTAATATTATGAAAGCGAAGATATTTATTAACATCCGTGGATCAAGCCCATTTAATATTCATATATTTCAAGCCGAATGTCTTTATTTACACTACCATTTATTTTTAACTGGACACGATTTTTAAATTCGAATGAACCCAAATTATTTGTAAATTGAAACTGTATCATACCCTTCAGGGCCTCCTATTTGAACTTTCTTTGACCCGCTGGGATTAATGTTGCAACCCTGAAAATTATTCACATGAACTTTCCATTTAGATGTCTATGATAAAATGAACATCGTGGTGGAATTCTAAAACGAGCATGTGCATGTTTATGTGCCCCTGATTTGTAGGCACCCTCCATATTTGGCGATGGCGCGTAATCCACGATCTCTCTTCGTCTGTCAAGTAGACCGTGACCTGTGAAGCACCCAACGCATGGATGGATGCCTGCCAATCAGGCGCAAACGTCATGTGTAAACTTCGTTAAATGAAATTTCCCGAACCATCTTAATTGTGGACACTAGTATGCTAATTACATCATTACTACTTTTACGCATTATTTGTCATTGTTACGTAATATCTATTACTACTGGTATTACTTAAATGCATCCTGCCAAAATAAATTTCCAACCAAAAGTCTACGCATAGTGGGCTTCCGCCTCAGGTCTTGGACGTAACATGCTAGTATGTAGACATACCGCCAGCCCGCAACTGAACCGTAAGTTGACAATGCTTAAAAAAGGTCCCGATCAATTTCATATTGAATTCTAAAAATTCATAGGTTTCAACTACATTACTAGAACACTAATTAATAGAACAATTTCAGAACGAAAAGTAATAAACATTTCTCTGTACTGGGTATGTGTCGTAGTTTCGTGCATCAAAACAGCATTAATGTTGCGAGAGTAAATATTTTGGGCAGAATGTCTCCAAATAATGAAATTCATATGTAATAGCTTAAATCGGGAACCCCGGACTTTCCTTATTAACAATTCTGCGGATACTTTATTTTACACATTCTTGAAATGCTTAATATCAACTTTGAAACTCAGCATCGTTCACATTTAAAAACTAACTTCTAACATCACATTTGAGACATATTACACTTGCCTACGAGAGCACTTTTATACCTTACTTCACACCACTTGCACTACACTACCACATATGTCGGGAGCTAGAAGCTTTCCCGACCGGGAGCGGCTGCTCCGCTCGTGGGAGATACCTGGATGGGAAATTCCCCACTAGGATCCGTCGCCGAGGGGACGATCTCGCCATCCACCGGTAGATTACCCGCCACCTTCCTCATAAACCAAATTTTGCACTACCACTTACGCGTACTAATGACCTTAGCAGTTGTACCCCGCAACGAAATCACTAACAACCAATTACCCAATGGGGCGTCATTCTCACTCCTCTCCCTAAAAATACACTCAGAAGGTAAATCAGCGCCAATCCCTGCTACAAGAACGCAGTTGAGCACCACGGCCAGCATTAACCCACAATCCAAGAGAAGAAACGTAACTTCTGCCTTAAACTGTCAGTACAATCCTTGTGGGAGTTATAACACCCAACTGAACCGAGAGGCATGTTTCTGGAGGAGGCGCGACGCACCAGAGATATTGACACACGCGCCCTGTCACAGAATGCTAACACTGACAGTTGCGACAGAATAAAATATTCGCAAGCGCAAAATCAACAGCTTGATATTGTTAGCGGAAAAAATTACCTATCCGAACGCAAGTTCTATAAAAGAAGTGAGAATCTTTTAAACCCATGATTCTACTGAAAAAACCATAATCTTAACGCCATAAACCGATATACGGCAATGAATGGTGAAAACCACAACCGTCATTAAGCAACGACTTTGTAAATTATGAGAAAAACTTTTTTTTAAATTCAATATCACTGTAAAGTAAGTTGTGGTTCTTACGTCCATCATTAAAACCCAATTTCCCAATTGTGCATTCCCAAATAAACAAATTACATTGGTACTGAAATAATATTTACACCCAATATAGGACCGCGTTTTAGTGTCGAACGGGATAGCCGGGGAGTACTCGTACACCATCGTTAGTTCCAATTGTCTTTCAACTTCTTATAGGGATAGCGGAGGTTAAAATTCTTTAACGGACGCGATTCGTTAGAATGACTTCAGTTCTTGATTGGTGTTAAGATAGAATAACAACGTGCTACTCGTATTACGAAAACATAACCTAACGCTTTGGTGACGACAGAAAGATCACTATCAAACAAACTGCGTTTTTGTGAAAGAGCTAACAAGCCTATGCAACATAGCTATTGCGGAACATAGTACCAAATATAAAAGTCCTACATGATCCCTAAATATCAATCTAATATTGATTAAGAAACAGGAATTATTGGATACGACCACATATCTCCAGAACAAATTTTTCAAGACAAATATAATGTGCTTAAATAGAAATGTCTTTCGAACTATTTTAAGTTGATCGCAGTTAAAATCTAGGAAAGAAAAAAAAAAAGAGTGCCTTTGTAAATACAAAGGAAAGTCTCAGGCGAGCACTAGTATCAAATATAAATTAGAACAAGTAAAAGTAAATCCACCAAGTCCTGTGACAGTCGAGCGAGACGAAACAATACTATAAATGTTAAAATATTGAGAACTTGCTTTTAAGTTCCTTATGGAGCTGTAAATTAAAATTTCAATGCACCATTATTTTTTATGTACACTCCAAGTTATTGAGTACCAATGTTTGGGGAAGACACGTGAAACTTCGCTAAAATAAGCTTCGATAATGACAACTTTTAAGCATATTTTGTGTAATAAACCACGAATAAGGCAAATGTTGAAGACAAAATTAGCACTCAAATTGGTTTGTAAAAATGTTTTTGAGAGCAAAAATATGTACATTACATCAGAACATAAAAAATGCCGAAATTATGAAAAATTGTTTATTATTTACAACAAATAATTAATATAATTTTCAGAACAGAATAAATTACACAGAAATAAGAAGCACCCAATTTACACAATTTGACTATATTTTCCTTTCTCGATTTTTTTTCTTCTCATCATATATATTCATTTATTTTGTAAATTGTAAAGAATTTACATGTATTCTGAGCTGTTCCTTTCTTCTGCAATGCAAAATGTTCCTAGAAAAGCGTTTTTTTCCAATTTTTGAGTACTTAGAGCGGGCCTTAGTCATTCGGAATATCCCAAGATAATTTATTAGAAACCAGTGTTTAAAAAGTTAAGGAGTTATTTCCTAACGGTTGACCGTTCTAAGAAGTAATAAAAATCAACATTGACCGATTGCTGCAATTGGCACTATTTATTATAATAACTGGAAACATACCTCCCAAATGCCAAAAATAAAAATTGTATTGTATTTCGCGGTTTGCCATAGATGTCATGGCATGAACCAAATTTATGATTTTTGATAATTTGAAAATGATACTGCGTGAAATATTATTGTTCTCCATTTGTATATCATTTTTTGATAAATAGTAGACACTATGCGTTTAGAAAAACGTATTCGGAACGTGATAAATAATTTTAACATGGAAAGCATGTAGTGAAGCATTTCCCTCATCTCTTTCAACCTTTTTTCATAAAAAATAATTATTTGTGCAATTGTTTTGCCACGTGGCAATTTATTGGTTAATTGAGATTGTATGTTTCACTTTTAAAATGTATTAATATATTATCTTTCCAGCGAAATGTGTTTACGCATAGATGTTACAAGTATAAAATACAGGTAAATTTTTAAAACATAATGTAAGTTACGAACTAGTAAATAGTTTCTATTTCCATGAAATTAAATTTGTTAAAAGGCAACATAACTGTAAATAGTTTTTTTAAAATTGACAACCATTCAATGTCGTAAGTGGATCTATTAACAAATGCTACATGCATCGAGAAATCTCGCGTACCAATCGTCATCCTTGGGTTCAATCCCTAGTCATCATTTCCCTCTATTCTCAAAAGCCCATCTTGTTCTTGGCCATTATTCGCGAATTTCAATGGAAAACATGGTGGCACTGTTACCAATGCTTTTACCGTGGTCTTCTGAATGTAAGAAGCAGTACATCATTACAATCAGTTGAGACACATTTACGACATCCTCATTCACAGAGATACCCGGTCAGAGTCCGTTACTTCTAACTTTGCGACTATCTGTCTTAGTAATCATCTATATGATTAAGTCATTAATTAACAAACTCTACAGGGAAAAGATTTGGAACATAATAAACATACAATGCGTAACGATATAACTCGAAGATTTAACTATTCAGTTTAACTTTCATGCAATATTTTATTTATAATTATGGAGTAATAGTACTAATAAAAGACACGTACAGTTTTCATATATCACAATTTTTCAAAATTTAACTGATTTCAACGTACTTGTAAAAAAGTTAAAAATAACTTCTCATGTATCTTTTAACTTAAAAAAAATGAAGTCGCTTCCGAAAAATATTCATCTGAGCGCTTTCTGAAAATGTGCAATTTTGAGCTCATTTTTACCAGTTTCAAGAAACCAGATATAAAGAAATTTTATGAATGTGTTGTACTGCTATGTACCTGACACCCAACGCAATCTAATATATAAAATGGTTTGTTTTATATGTTTGTTCGTTATTTAAGCATTTGCGTTCCTCCTGAACTGTGATTAAATTGATATCAAACTTATTGATTGCACTTACGCAACAGAATAAAGCGAATTGTACAAGGCAATAAGCGTATGTCCTGTCGCACATACTACTATGCAAAATCGGGAGCTTTGATGATAATTTACCGCGCTTATACTGAAGATGAACAGAAGTTCTACGCCAACCCGACGCTTACCTGAAGTATTAAGCGCGTCTTCACCTAGAATTTCTGCCCATGCGATTATGTAATATCTCCAGGAATTATGTACCTTGAACGTTATTTCATACAATTAACATCAAATTTCATCAATGTAGTCAGCTAATGCCATGCCGACTTGAACTACGCGTATAAAACAATCACATTACTCGAACAACAACTGTCCAAAGCAGGACATCGAAACAAACCTTAGCAAGGCAACAATGCGATTGATGTTCGGTAGGTACGCGAAATCTATAGGCGTCAGGAAAGCGACTTGCCAAATCACCCAAATCGAGATTGATGGGACTCACAATCAGGCGCAAATATCCATATAATGCAACTTCACTAACACCAAGGGAATTTTTCGTCAATGCTTTCCAATAAAAAATGTTATCATCTTCACCTTTTCCCCCACAAAACTCTAGAAATTGCTCACATTTATTCCTGATTCGTACATTGGAATTCATTGACATTTTGTGTGGCCGCCGACACGCTGTACTAGGTTTTTACACCGTGCACTTGACGTAATCAGCTGTTCCACGTTTCGTCCAATCGAGAGCTTGAACGTACCCCATGAGTTGACGCCCACGTTGCCGAATTATAAATTCCGATGATGAAACCGCAACAGCTGATTTACGTCAAGAGCCTGTAATACAATAAATCGCCAGTACAGAGAAGAGGGGTGTTAGGTGGCGTTGACTCACTACAGAGGAAGAGGGGTGTTAGGGGGGCAATGGACTCACTACAAGAAGCAGCGGTTAGGGGGGCGATGGACTTCATGACGTAGATTGAGGGTTTAGGCGGGGCGGTAGACTCACACAGAGAAGAGGTTTAGGGCGGTGACTCACTACAGTGAAGATGGTGTTAGGAGGCGGGGACTCACTACAGTGAAGAGGGATGTTAGGGGGCCGTGGATCACTACAGTGAAGCAAATTTTCAGGTGTTAGGGGGAGGGGCTCCTCCCGCGCATTCCCGAGCCTCTCACTCGCCCTGTGCTCTTTGGTTCCTCTCTCCCTTGAACCCCCTTCTCTACCCAATCCATTCTCAACTTTCCACCGCTCTTCACCCCCGATCCTCCCCTGAATTCCAGTCCACATCACTTCCCTTGCTCCTTTCTAGTAATCCTTCGCGCCTCATCATAACCAAAGGCTTCCTATCACTCTACCTTGTTCCATCTCTCCTCGTCTCCACACCGGATTATCTGTTTAATTTGACTCCTCCTTATCTTCGCCAATCCATATCTCTTCCCACGCATTACCTCAGCAAGCTTCTATACCTCTCCAAAAATCACGTAGTGCCCGATTCTCTGCACTCCAGCAACGCTATTATCCCTCGTCCACGTACAACCGACAGTCATATATCAGTCTCTATCCTCTCCTTCATCATACGTCTGCGACCCGGTTGTCTCGCCACATCCTTCTGTCCCACTGCCACAACTCTGCCATCATCCCGACTCTACCCCGTCCTGTCGCTCAGCTACGGTTATAGCACGACGCCTACCGCCCTCATCTTTGCTTTCCCTTCCACTTCCGCCCCCCACTCCCCAGTCCACCTTCGTTCCGCAGCACTGCGCAATCTCGAGCAGTGTGGACTCACTACAGGAAGAGTGTGTCAGCGGATGAGGGCGGTGGAACTCACGTCCGAGGCGGTTAGTCGATGTCGATTGAGCTTCAGCAAGGCCGTGAAGCGGCTGGTGGCGCAGCGGGCGGTACGCGCAGCGGCACCTCCCGCCACGCGATCCTGCTCGCCGGTCGGCACCGCGCCGCGCCGCGCCTCCGCCGCCGTCACCTCGTCACGTGCCGCCGGGAAGCGCCTTGCTCGAGAAGTTACGTCACCACCTGCAACACACGCAAAGCGCCCGCTAGCCTCCTCCGCTCCTGCAGGTGCAGGGCGCGTCGTTTTATAGCGGGAACTTGCGCCCGATGGATGGAGATATTCCGCGCCGACCTACAACGTCTCTTTCCCGAACTAGGTATGTCTCCAATGCGGGACACTGACCCAATCTGCGTTGAAGAGCATGTGCAGTATTACGCGCAGTTTGCTTTTTTATAGTGCTATGTGAGTGAACGGCGTGTGCAAGTAAAGGGATTTTACTTATCAGATATCTTCCACAGCGAAGCCAGCACCGCCCGCACGCTCCGGAAGTCAGCACACCAGCACGCCCCGATCGGGACAAGTATTTAGCTCTCCCGGCGTAGTGTAGTGCGTAGTGTAGTGCGGTGTAAATGTGTAAGGAATGGGTGAAGATTGACAAGGAAAAGGATGGAAAGTAGCGCACGGTTCCCGTGTTCGTATTTGTCAGCGGTAGTGCTCCCGCTTTCTTTTGCGTGTGCGTCGGAAAACTATCAGACATAGCAAGAAGTCGCTACACTCTCCTTCAGAGCACAATTTGACCTAGGCTATATAGCCAGCGTCGAAAATCCTGCCGCCGCCGCGCGAAAACCTTATAACCTACCAATCAGACGCACTTAAGTTGAAAAATTCAATTTATGCCCTGAGCCAACCTAAATAGTCCGTTGATTGAATTGTTCGTCAACTACTGAATAAAAAGTGTAGTGCATGTGTCAGGGGAAAGGGGGCGGCGTTCCTTCCACTTCTCAATCGTGAGATATGCGCCGACCTACACGTCGATATCTCCTCAATGGGCGCCGGCCAAGCTAGGACAAGCACTAAACTTCTCGGCTGTTGTTGAAAGTGTAGTTCGTTCTCTGGATTATTCTTTTCCCCCGTCTCTTATTATTTGCCGCCCTGCCATAACAACTGCTGCGTTGACTTCCATTTCTCTCCTATGTATAAATCAAAACATACACATGAAAATATGTATGTAATGTTTATTGATTAGAATAGTCTCTGGCTCGTTCCCAGACTCCTACGGACTTCAGAACATTCATACCTCGTTCCTATAGTAAATCTAGATTTCTTTTGCCTAATATGTTTCACAAAATTAAGTCTAAAGGGAAATCCAGTCGATTGTGTTTAAAGCCATTAATATTTATTTTCTAAATTTTGTATTTGCACAGTAATCCTTATCTTGTGATCCCGACCGAAAATTCCTTAACATCAATTTTCGACGCCACCAATATTCCGGAAACTTCTCTTTAACTGCAAAAAGCCCTTTTCATTTACGCGCCATGGTTCCACCCAAAATTCTTCAACCAATTTTTAAGAGGAGAAGAGAAGGGAGGAATGAAGAAGAGAGAGAGAAGGAGAGAGAGAGAGAGTAGAGAGAGAGAGAGCAGAAGAGAGAAGAGAGAGAGAAGAGAAGAGGAGGAGAGAGAAAATAAAATATATTTCTTCTTGTATCAACTATGGGAACATTTCTTACACTCTAGTAGTACGCCGTATGCGCGAGTGATAGTGATGTGTTTGCTTGTGGTGTGTGATGTGCGCAAGCCGCATGTTGATTAGGAATAGGCGAGCGAAAGGCGTAGAAAGTGCCTGTATGGAGAGAAAGGGAATATTTTTATCGCTCTGCATAATTTGCTTCAGCCCACATTTCTGCAGAGCACCTGTCAACAACTATATCAAGCGCGCGCGACGCCTCCACAACTAAGATGATACAGTAGCCTATTATGACAAGTACCGTGCGAGGGTGGAGCAGTCGCAATGCTCAGACATATCAGCGATCTAGCGACGAACGAGAGATATACACAATGTACGTGGATGTGTTAACCTTTAGGCTATGAATTTAATTCAGCAATTTTTAGATGATATTCTGATTAATTGCTTACATCTATTGTATCATGCGCAATAATATTACTAACAGATATCACTATAAGCTCACTATTAAATCACGTATTATTTTAGTGTATGTGTATGCTGAACTCGAAAGCTCAAGTGAGAAGATGTATTAAAGGTTGTAATTGTTACCTAATACTACTTATAACAGTTTACTCCTATTACTTATTAATTAGCGTGTAACTGCATATCAGCAGCCCATAATACGGCTGAAGTAGTGTGAGGATGCCGGCAGATGCTGCGGAGTGGTCATCTCAGCATATCGAGCTGATGCGACGAGACTGTTATGACCAGGAACGGGACGTCTCAAATTGAGGAAGCTGTGAAGCTCACGCTCCCAATAAGGTCGCACAAAGTTTAAGTTTTCCGTAGTATCTCAGCTACAGACCTGCACGTCTAAGTATACTTCGACGCAGTGTGTAGTCACGTACAGATTGAATTATGGTGATGGAGGCGTGCTATAGCGCCTGTTTCGTTCGCTGCGTGTGGTGATGAGAAGACAGAGAGAAGACTTATAGGTATAGTGCGACCAGTCAGACTAGGCCGAAGCCATGCCTAGTGGAGCCAGGTATTCAGAGTACACGACTCGCGCTTAACACGGTTGAATAGTTTGCGTGCAGTATTGACTCAAGACGAAATAGTCAAATCTTTGCCGTTTTTAAGCCCCTTTAACAAGTATAAACTATGTATATTTGTCCTCCGATGAACTTTATGAGATATTGTGATGCTCCGTTATAATGTCCTGTCGATATTTGCTTAAGGTTTCTATACTATATATCTTCTTTGTGACTGTTCGATGCACGTAGTATAGAATGAAGATTAGAGTAGCCATGAGGCGAGCTTTTGAACACTCTTAGTGTAACGAACATTGAGAAATATGTTCTTTGTCATTTGTAGCCTGTTAATTGTTCGAGTAGGATCCTCGCACTCGTAAGTATATGATGTGATTTAGAGAGAGCTGTGCATTTTGGCCAGGTCGCGTGGCCAGCTCGACGCTACGGGTGTCAATAATTGAGTCCGGGTACGGGCGGGGAGAAGAGTAAGCGTGACCATTGAGACCCAGATATCATAATCGTGATTAAGAAGACGGAAGATACGCCCAAAGTCCCCGCGCATCCGGCCTTTCCTATTTAGTTCCGGAGAGAGGTTTGACGGAGTGAGTATGAGTCATTAGTCTAGCCTATTAGCGGATTGACGATACGAGGTGCCGCAGAATTTTGGCGGGCATCCCATAGTTTAATTTTTATTTTTTGTGAATAATATGGCATAGTTGTTAAGCTTTGATTGTCTCACGAGACACCGCACAGATCTGTGCCACTACGCGGTGAATGAGAAGGCGTGGGGTGCTCGGCCACGGCAGGATACGTGTCGTCTCCTCACATCTATGACTAGATGAACTTACGTTTTGTCAGCGAAGAGTGCTATTTAGCCCTGTAATTCTGCGTAGCTTATTGGCTTCGTAGCGATTTCTTGGGAACATGTTATGTGATGAACTATCTGGGTTATACAGCTGCCCGTAAGGTTGGGTTATGAGCTAATAGAGGCCAGGAGTGAGGAAGTTGAGTGGAAAGACGAGATCCGCTGTACTTGTGTTATAAGGCACCAGCCCCTTGCTGAGGATAGGCCAAGCACTCAGCACAGACAGACGTTGGCGTTGTCCGTGGGCGCTGCGGCGGTTCGAATGGGACTGCGGCGTGACGTGAAGTCTTCAACGAGAGGGCTTTAAGTTTTTGGTTGAGTAAGTGGCTTTTTATCTGGCGGGGCTAGAGGGTGTATTCGTCCAGCTGGTGAGCCGTATTGCAGAGATCCAAGAGGACTCTCGTCGAAGGAATAGAAACGAGCTTTCTGAGCCGCACATTACTTGTTATTGCGCTATTTTGTGCTATTCAAGTACGCGGTTCTGCGCGGTTGACATACCGTGATAAGTGAGCGCCTAGCACCAGTGGACGGAGCGATCGCACCAGTCTGAGGCGGTGGTCCGCCACCGGTATAAAATTCAATTAGGGCTGTGCCCTTGTAGCAATCTATCGCGGGATGTGTAACAGCGCCGATTGTGATCAGTACGTGATCTGGCGTTTCGCTCTATCTGAAATACGATCATTTACGGATCATATCTGCGGACATATGAGTGGAAGACCAGAAGGTAATTTTAAATACTTTCCCCTGTAGTGTCAATATACTGGACTACGAGAGTTTCATAGTAGTGAGTAAGTGGGAGATGTAAGTGATCAATAGTCGAGTTCCAATTAAAAGGCTAGAGCCAATGCCGTGTGCCCTGAACGTCTCACCGACTGATTATTCCCACATTAGGACCTATCCTTGCGATTTTCCCCGGATTTTGGAGAAAATGTAGACGTAGCATATCCGACAATCATTGACTTTTCGCCTATCGTCAGACGACACCGCCATTCCTCTCATACGATAACATGCACGAAAACTGAAGTGTAAAATACTAGTGCCCTAAGAAAACCTAATACAAAGAACATAAATACCTTAATATAATGACTGATCAATAAATGGATAATCCAGATTAAAACCCAAAACAATCACAAGCAAAAAAATTTTTCTCGCTTAAAAGATTGGCATAATCCCTCCTATGTTAACAATCCAGTAACAATCCTGTTCTCGCTAAACAATAACCAACCCCGCTAAAATACTTTACGAGTAAATTAGAAGGAAATTAACATGGAAAAAAACCACATTAACTCATACGCTAACAAAACCCATACAAAAATAGTCAAACTTTTTTACCCCCCACTAATAAATAAAAACCACTGCATTAAGATTAAGAAAAGGTTGTGTAACAATCTTTCAATCTATAATTCCGTCCTTCGCTCACCTATGGGTGCTCAAGTTGTGGGGCAGGCCGCCCGCAAACACGCATATTAACAAATTGGAGATTATTCAAAACAAATTTTCTTCGAATGGTCTCCAAAGCTCCCTGGTTTATTTCTAACGCTTTCAAAGCCAAAGATTAATTTAAACATTTTAGCTTGCATAAAGAGTACATAAACCAAACGTCGAAAAATGTTTATTTAAAGGCTTGAAAGCTTGTCCCTAGCAAAAGAACTTTTCAACCCTTGGCCGTACTGCTTATGCTCCATCCAGGATACTGTCACGCTTTTCCAAAAAGATCGCCTAAGCCACCATAAATTGCTAGTACTAATGCTGTAAACAAGTGTGGCGTTGTATAACTACGTAAATAATTGTTATTCCAAGTGTAAACTTCCTTTGTTTACTTACGGCATATGGTCTGTGTATCTTTGTATATTATTATATTTTGTATAATTTCTGTATATTGTTTAATTAGTAGTTATATTGGTATATTTTTCATTAGCTATGTATATTGGTTAATTAGTTGGTTCTGTATATTATTTGCTTATATAAAGGTAAACAGAAACAATATATATTTTGAAAAACTCAAGCCCAAGTAAGTATACTTGTTGTCCTGATGTGAATGGTTGAGATTGTTAAGCCCTTATTAATGTATTGTATCATCTTAATTAACTCCCGAAAGGTCGAAGGGCCGAACGCGGCCAAGAAATAAATAAAAAAAATAAAAAAGGCGCAATCATTCAAAGAAATTTTTTACACTTAGTGTTAAGAAATGTTTCCCATTAGTTGATAGAAGAAAATATATTTATTTTCTCTCTCCCTCC
>BOPP01000082.1:4301094-4363302 GCA_017312745.1 Gryllus bimaculatus
TCTCTCTCTCTCTCTCTCTCTCTCTCTCTCTCTCTCTCTCTTTCTCTTTTTAAAATTAGGTTTGAAGAATTTTGTGAAAACCATGGCGGTAAATGAAAAGGACTTTTTGCAGTTGAAAGAGAAGTTTCCGAATATTGGTGGCGCGAAAATTGATGTAGGAATTTTCGTCGGATCACAAATACGATACCTGGTGCAAAATACAAAATTTAGATAAATATTAAATGGCTTTAAAAAATCGACTGGATTTCCTTAAATAATTTGGTGGAAACATATTAGGCAACAAGAAATCAGATTACTATAGGGAACGAGTATGATGTTCCTGAAGTCGTAGGAAGTCTGACGAGCCAAGAGACTATTTAATCAATAAAAACATTACCATAATATTTATCATGTTAGTATGTTTTGATTTATACATAGAGAAAATGAAGTCAACGCAGCCAGGTTGTTATGGCAGAGGGCGAAAATAAAGAGACGGGTGAAAAATAAACTCTCGCAGTATAATATATCGAGAGGGGTGAACAAAACCCCTTGTAATAAAAGGAAATGATGATTGCAGGAAGCATAATTATGAATAGAGTGCCCGGGACCGTCCCTTTCGACTGCTGACAGTCGATCCGACACCATAATATGCTAATATGTTGGTACATGACGGATTATTATGAGATGGGTTGCGTGGTGGGCGCTATTTCAACGTATTACTGGAGACATAACAGTTGAACCTAGGAAGGGGACTGGACTGGCATATTATTATCATAATTATTTTCAGAATCATACTAAAAGAGTTTGAATAATGTTAATATCATGCAATTATGGATTGAATTGAAAGCGACATGTCTATGTGAACGAAAATTAGATAAGGGAATACATCGTTACAGTTTCATTACTTGAGCTTTTTATTCTGGATATTAGGAAGTGACGCGATGAAACGCCCACCCGCGGCGAAGGAAAGGAAAGTCTACGCGTACGCGTTTTTATTTATGATAACTAGGGGCGGATTTTGATGACCTAAAACATTGCCAAAAATGATCAGTAAAATGCTCTTAATATTCTATTAAAATGCTCTAAAAACAAAGACAAATGACTAAACAATTGATCAGAACCACTTCAGATGAACAACTTAAGTTGTTGGTTATGTTACTGAATCGAGGCTTCTTCCTTTTGTTCAAATGAACTCATCTCGAAAACTTTTGGTTTGGACTGTTCTTTATCAGAAAATCTCTGCCCTTATTTATCACAAAATCGACCCAACGACAGTAACACTGGTATGCGTTACAGAAACCTTAGATTACATAGTAATCACAACGGCTGACATTAGAATATACGAGCGAACAAATCAAACCAACTACTCAGAAATTCTGTGGTTGCACCTCGTAAATAATGTTTGAAGCAAGTACCATTAAATTGATATTAAAATAGATGAAATAAGCGAAAATGCATTAAAAATGACGAAAATGATTTATTTGTCGAAATCGACGAACAATGCAAAAAATAACATAAAAATGGGTCATTTTCTTTTTTGTCATCTCATAAAATTAATTTCTATTCTAAACGGTATTGTCCTAAAGTGAAAAGAAAAAATAACATTTTATTAATATCCGCCCGTTACAAACCGGGTAATAACTTGACAGTGTCGTGGTCCGACATTTTCTGTAGCAAGTGACACTGTAGTAGAGTGTTGAGCAGGAGCAGATAGGATACGTCATCGCGGCGACAGAAGAGAGTAGGTGTTGCGGACATTGGACGTTTCTTCACCCGGAATTCATCCGAACAGGTCTTGAATGCGCGCGAAGACACGGAGTAAGAAACGAAGATTTTAATTGATTTGTGTAAGGAAGGGCAATAATCCAAAACGATGTTTCATATCAATGAGCTCATTTGGTAATGTTAATAATTGAATTCCAATAAATATTTTATTTATTATTTGAAAATAAGGCTGATAATTTGTATTTAATGAGAATGAAATAACTTCTTATTCAAACAGACACTTCCAGAAATCGCTGATCTGTACGGACAACCCGTCTGCATACGACCGGGTAAGATATAGAACGGTAATGTCCACAAGTAAGAAAATATTAAAAGGGAATGTTATCGAGATCATTAATTACAAACGACGTGACGAATTAGAGACGTGAGGATGGCAACTGAATAAAACGAGTTAACATAAATAATAGTAGTAACAGCAAATAATTGTGAGTATACAAAATGGGAAGATTAAATTATAAACGATTCAGAACAGAATATCAGATAGCTTTCAATGACATACCTAATTGAGGCAGATTAATTTGCTAAATAATACCGAAGGAAAGTTAAAGGTTTCTTCAGAAGATTTGACCTGAAGAATGTTTCTCAAAATACACTTCCTGCACTTTCACTTTAATTCCTTTTCCGGAAATCTGGGCCTGTAAGCGGCAACCACGAGAGCGTTTTTGTAAGGATATTTCAACCACAGCAAAGAATTACATAGAGTTGGCTCAAAAAATGTCGCCAGATTATTGCTGGATTTTTAAAAAGGTTTGTTAGGTGAAGTACTCGAGTAGATTATTAACTCATTTTATACACATTGAACATTTTTTAATGTTTTCACTCCAACTTCATGAGTGGAAAAAATAATTTCATTTATTTTATTTATTTCATTTTGTAGACCACTGGTATCATGCGAATGCAGGAGCAGTATCATAAAAAAATTGCAATGAACAGCGCACACGTTTGTTGCGCTCGGAATCAAAATGTTTACATCAGAATAATAACCCCGATGAAAAATTGTGAATGGTGAGCATTAATTCAATTACTACACAGATCGTGAACAGGAAATCTCTAGAAACGCATAGACAAAGCACAGTTAATTATTGTAATATACGCGTAAGAGACAAAAAGCAGAAGATACAAATGAATGTGAATATCATACTCCACTTCGAATTGTAGCAACGAATACAGATGTACAGTACCATGGAAAAGGGAATGATTTATCATTATGAATTTTCCAACCCAGCAGGCACAGACAGTTCACCTCAAACGTACGGATCACATGCCAGTGGTCATTGAATCTGTTACATGTTTACATGATGAGAACATTGTATAGACCTTTCTCACAGAAAGGGTATTAGACGGACACTTTTATTTCCTAGGATACAATGCCAGTGTAATGAAGTTTTAAAATGCTGAAAATTGGCCATGTGTTTTTTCTCTTTAACAAAGGGCTTTCAGGCCGGTCAGATGGCCGAGATAGGGCAGTAGTGGCGGTCTCGGACCAGATGACCACAGGTTCAAGTCCCGCCTCAGGCATGGGTGTATTTGTGCATGTCTATATGTGTGTGCTGTCCTTTCACTCCTCACCAACATCATCTCATTGTCCATATCCTTAGGGCTAATTGGGGATAAAAATCGGAATTCAGCTAAAATGCTGATCCCCCCAGAGAGGTACTTGAGCCTGAAGCAGGATGCACACGTGGCCGAGTTAGCCTATACGGGAAAAAAGGACATTATACATGCAGAAGCTTCTACTTGGGTCAGTATCTGCTTGGTTGTCAGGGAGCCGCATCTTCCTAGACATTTCCCCCTGAGAACGGTCGCAGCATAGTGGCCGAAACTGTAGCATCTGTGCCTTGGTCTGTCGAATAGCCATGTAGATAACGTGGAATTATACGTTTCAGTGTAATGGTCTACTTGTAACGTGGTTACTTGTTCCGTCGTATATACGAAAACTCAACGAATTTTCAAACAATAACCTAGTGTTAAAAAGGGTCGAATATTTATAAAGCTAATATTTCGTATATTTTAAGGACTCTTTAATGTATAATTAGTGTCCTTTTTAAAAATATAATATAATCACGAAATATAATGGGCAAATCTGGGACACGTACATATTGACAAACTGTTGTTTAAATCTGAATTTTTTTATTTAGAATATACAGAATATTAATGTTCATTTTTACAAATCTGTTCATATGGAAATATTGCGTATTCAGCTCACATGCACACTGAACCGACGCGGAAGGATGTATTGCAGTTTGCAAGCCTCTTCACTTGGTTTGCTCAATTGGTTTCGAATCTACCAAAAAAATATATAGTCAGTATTCTAGAGGTACAGTGGATTAAACTTTGTCTTCATCAGACCTTTTAAACCGATGTTTGCAATTCTTGTCACATCTCTGTGAAGTATTTTGATCTGATGGGCTAAGCCGTGTTCAAAGTGGCATCTTAGAATACGAAGTTGCCGAAGCTATCACCTTTATTGGCAACTTTCCGAGATATTCTTAACACACATTATGTGAGTGATGATACCGTTGATGATGATGATGATGATGATTGCCTAGTTCTTTTTTCAAGAACAGGCGAGAGAAAAAAGTTTTACCTTATCTATTACCGTGCAAATAAGCACTAACAATTTGCAGTTGTCCATTGAATGGATGATGTAGGGGAAGGGGTAGGTTATTTTGAGGGGGTGAATAATGAGGGAAGATTGTTCAGGTGGAATATTTGGAGCTGTGAGAAGCAAAGCACGCCTCATCCGCATAGTGAAAACATCCATTCCTCAAAGCGAACAAGGTGGCTCAGGGTATCAATATTAAAATCTCTTAAGAACCTCTCACCGGTACAACCTACGGTTCGAATCTCGACGGTGGCAGGATTTTGGACAATAGCTACATAGCTGGCTCACGTTCAGCCACTGTCCTGTCTGGAAGAAATCTTGCGGTCGGCTGCTCTGATCGATGGTTCCCGTGGTTTCTCCGATCAATACCAGGTGAATACCGGAGTAAGCACCCTAACAAAACACGGCCACAGGCTACGGATCACGCGACATCTGTACTTTCACATTCTTGTAATATCCACGCCGTTTACTTGCGCGCGCGCGCACGCGCACACACACACACACACACACACACACACACACACACACACACACTATCACATTCCTCGGGATAACAGTTGGGAGCTTAGAGCTTGTCTGTGTGGGGCAGTGTCACTCTGATGAGAGGTACATGGATAGGAAAAATTTGGAAAGCCGACTTCTAGGTCAGCACAGATCTCACCATCCAGCGGAAGAACACAGCCACACCTCGTGACAAAACATGTCTACACTCACGCGCTCGAAATCATCAATCAATCTGTCAATCCATTCCTGAAGCGGACTTAAGCCCGCTCGCAACTCGATCCTAGTTCCAGGTCCCTGCATAACCCTGGGTTTTTATGAGTATTAAACAGGATATTGTGGAATTTAAAGTAAGCTATCTGATCCGTATATCGTTAAGTGGAAAATCATTAATTTGTAAATTCCGCAGAACTATTTAAATGCATTCGTGCGTGCTTGAAATATGTACGCATATTTGAATTTTCAATCAGCTTTACATCCACAACCGACAATGCCACTTATTTTCTCATCAATTTTTTCGAAAGGATTGATCATGTATGCAATACCATTCAAAAACTTGTAGTGTCGAGAGACACGTGTAAATACTCATGCTATAGACTAAACGCTTCATAATACGGATCAAAAGTTATGGTGAAATGTATTAGCGAAATGTTTAATGAAAATGAAAAATCTCACCTTATACTAGGTAATTTACGTAATAAATCGGTGATGATTTAAGTAATCTCAAAGATGGAAATATACTCATAAATACGTGATCACGTTATATTTCATTAATGCTTCAATGTGGAAATCAAAACCATACTGAAAATTAATGAAACGTGGAGTAAGCTGTGTATTCATTTTTTCTAGCATAATTTTATGTATAATCTCTTTTGGTATTTTAAAAAATCATTGATACAAAACTCTAGAATTGAGCTACTGATAAATTGAGAATTCCCCAGTCCTGCTTCAAACAGATTTATAATAAAAAAAGACGTCGGTTACAACACACGTATTATATTATTGCAACAAACATTACAATAACTCGGAAAACAACACATATTACAGTAACTCGGAAACGATGCATCTTAGGCCTTTAAGTAAGTAGAGTACAAGTAAGTAAGTTTATGAGCAAGTAAGCCTTAAAGTAGGCTTTCGTGTCCACTAGTTTTTGAGGTCAGATGTTTTGTGGGAGTATTCTTTGGGTAGAGATTGATTAGTGATTCATAGCGCATCAACTGCTAAGGGTATTTGTTCTGTAAGTGTAGTGCATGCTTTCATTGCGGGAGATGGCAATGATCGTTTCTCTTCTATTAGAGACTTTATCGAGCTTCCAAAAGGAAAGTAATATTAATTTTAACACTGATATTTATTGTATTATTTACCATATGGATAGTATAATTCTAAAGAACACGTAACAAGTATTGTACTTCAACTTCTGGGTCAATGACTCCCCATCTCGATCACATTTTTATCCAGTTTCCCTGATCCTTGAGCAAATGCTGAGATGACCCCCTTGTTTTGCTTCTGGACATACATGTAACTTCAATTTACTTCTCCCGATAGCACGACACACACAGTTTTTGAAATAAATAAATAAATAAATAAATAAATAAATAAATAAATAAATAAATAAATAAATAAATAAAATCATCCCCCGCTGGATGGTGAGATCCGACGCCGACCTAAGTTCAGTTGCGGGGATTTTCCCCAACCAGGTATCTCATCAGCGTTGCACCGCGCCATTCGGAACAAACTCTAGGCTCCCGAATTGTGTTCCAACAAGGCAGCGCATGCGAGAGTGTGTGTACGTAAGACGGAGGTAAAGCGGTCCGTGACCAAATTTTTAGGGCACTCCTCCGGCATTCGCCTGGTGTTGATCGGATGAACCCTGGAAAACTATTCATCAGAGCAGCCGACCGCTAGAATTTTACTTCAGACAGCAGCTGAATTCGACCTAGATATCAAGCAAAAAACCTGTCTTCGTCAGGACTCGATCCCTGGTACCCACGGTCAGAGGCACTGAGGTGACATCACTTGATGCTCTCAGCCACTCTCACTGGTTTTGGGGAAGACAGGTGGGCGAGTGATTGCAGGTAGATGTTTCTTAAGCAGTTGTGTAAAAACATTTATGGGGATTTATTTCTTCCTAGGACCCCTATTCCGCAGTCACTTGCGGAATAGTGGAATTTTAAAATCCCGCACTAGCAAAATTCAATCACTGTGAATCAAGAGTAAAAGTTGCGAACAAAAACGCAAATGAAAGCGTAAAATAATTGGAAATACACGTAATCCAACAGAACATCGATAAATATAGATATCTGGTAATAATAAACAGAATAACAAACTAGTGATGTAGTTGCAATCATCTCTCTCATAAAACCACAATACATTTTTGTCCCGCGTTGGATATGACATTGTAATAGTTTACTATTCAGCTCCCTAATATAATTATAATCCCATTTGTGTGTCTCACTACGATGGCCAGTTATTACCCTTATTATTTGTTTCAATTTAATGGAGTGGCTAGCTCTAATTTTTATCAAGGTTTTAGACGTCAGCATTATCTCTGGATATTGTCTTTGTTCTCGAAAGGTAGAAATAACCATACGAGTATTTGAATGGTCATAGTTTAAATTTGTTAGGAAATGTTCTGGAATCCTTAAACTAATCTTAATAAAAATTCAAAGACCATATATTTTGTTATGAAATTATCAGCGACATGAAGTGTCGGCTGCAAAATTAATTTATTTCAATATTCTATTTGTTTTTAAAATTTGACAATATCTCATTATATTTTCTCCGCTGCTTTTTTATGGCTATAGAATGTTTTTTTAAAAAAAAATTACCATTCTTTTTCTAACTTCATACTATACATTATAATTACACATACCTTGACCTTGCGGAATTGTTTATAAAGCGCTTTGCTTCTTATTGTCTAATCTTTCCTTTGCAAAGATATTTCAGCAAACTGTGCGTTGTGACGAGATCAGCGACTATTCCGTAATTCCATACTGGAGCTCGTTTTATTACTACACTGAATTTACTTTATAAGTTTTGCTAAATTTAGCGTCCTGAATTTTTTATGAATATTTCTATTTTGTGGCTAATCCGTTTTAGCTCACTTATTTTCCTGTTCTCTAATTATCGTGGACCACACGTTAATTTTCTATTTCTCACGAAATGAAAAAGAATGTTTACTTAACGCTCTGACGGCCATAGATCATCACGATACGAAATCCAACATAGTTCTCACTTAAAGTGTTTGTTTTTCACCTACGATCTGTGCTAATAAGTTCACTGTTTGATTGTTATACTTCGAATCAATGCGTTTTTCCCCCGCCCATGCGTCGCCCCCGCAACCATGCACCTAGCTGTCTTGACTTACGTCACCAATGTCCCGTGTTTTTAAGATGCTTCGTTTCGGAAGATTTTAAAATTATCCAACATTTATGTAGTCACTATAATATTTTCATTTTGTAATGTCTTGCATTCCCAATGGCTCATTTTAATGTTATTTACGTCCTCATATTTCACCTGCTATTTGGCATTCATATTTTTGCTTTTCGAAGACAAAAATCCAGTAAGGTATTTTGCATTCCATTACCATATATATAAATATATAAATAAATATATGATTTTACAAACCTAGCAGCAAACGTTTGAATGACGCACGTTTTTGTAATCGTATGAAATACTGCTTTGCACCACGAAGCTCACAAAAGCAATACTTGTTTTATTACGACGTGCATATCAAACAAGCTTCATTGTCAAGTATGTGAGATGTGAATTCTGAATATAATTTACAGGCTATTTATATTACAAATACCTGTTATTTTTCGTAAGGCATTGTTACAACACCGGTGTGCTCACCCTTTGACGCTCTGATTGCAATACAGAAATTTGGTTGGGGGGTGTTTTGATTCACAACAGCTCCAAACTAAAATTAAGGGGGCTACTATATTGTGCCCAATTCTTCGGTTTCCTAGAAACCCCTACATTTAAGACATCCTGAAGTTTTCATGTGTTGCTAAAATGCGCGCTGGTGTAAAAGTTACGTAGGGTTATTTCAATACCATACGTAATTGTAAAAAGAGGATGGAATAGGCTTGACAGTACCGTTATTTAACTCTATTTGCCTTTAAAGAATCTTCTGAAAGTCACTGTTAATTAACTAAATATGTATGTGTTTAACTTTAAATAATATCTCATGACTATATTCTATGATACAAACATTCACAAACAAGTTTTAAATGTAATTTGATAAGTAACTACAGTAGCATTTTAGAACCTTCTGAAAGTTATCATATTCAAATATTTCTTTTCAAAATATCATGAGTTTATTAAAATACAATACCTTAATTATATTTTTCAGTTTTTTCTTTCACAGAATCTATAAAGTTTTACTTTTTCGAGTATTTCTCTAATTACTTTGGTGTTTGTGTTTCCCTCCGTACTACACTTTAACTCCTTCATTCATGCCAGTTCTATTCTATTTTGTTACATTCAGACTATGGAATTCAAACTGATGTCGCTGTCAGGTGGCGCAATAATCCTTGTCTCGCGAAGGCCAATGCCCAAATACCCATCACCCTCATATTCAAACCTCTACCTTTGTCATATCTGTTAACGCATATTAGCTCTCTCGCTGCAGGCCACGTGATAGTTCGTTGCTTTGTTCTGTTGTACAACTTGCTCAAGGAACATAAAGTACCAAAATATCTATCGAAAGTACGAATGGGACATTTGGTTTAAGTAAATACATTTCAAAATGTTTATACCAATAAAAAAACGTTGGTAATACGTTAGATTATTAAAATAACTTCGTCATTATACTCAAAAATGCACATTGGAATTTTAGAATAAAGAGTATAATGCACATGTTCATCCCATTTGTATTTTTGACTTCAGGAAGCAATTCTGAACTCATAAATAAAAAAAACTATATATTTCACACTTATGTTTATTAGTTTTATTCCCCATAACATACAGGATAACGTTATACGAATACTGAAGTTCAAGTATTAGATACATTCCATGACACAAGCGATTGCTATAAGACATTAGTCACTTAGGACTCCATGGGAATGAAATGCTGATGCTAAAGCCAAGCAGAAGGCAGAGCTATATCAACCTGTCGTGCCGCTCAACCTGAACAGATCTAAAAATCCAATTAATGCCATTATTTATTTGTTGAATTATTTATACAAAACAGTTAACTCATCAAAAACTGTGTGCGACGTGCTATGGCGAGAAGTTCATTTGAAGTTATATTTATGTCCAGAAGCAAAAAAAGGAGACATCTCAACATTTGCTCAAAGATCAGGGAAACTGGACGCAAAACCTAATCGAGATGGGGGTCATTGACCTAGAAGCTGCAGGACATCTCTTATTACAGGTTCTTTAGAATTATACTATCCAAATGATAATTAATACACTAAATATCGTTGTTAAAGTTAACATTACTTTCCTTTTGGATGTTTGGTGTAGTCTCTAATTGTATGCCCTTAAGTAATTTTTGACAAAAACCACTGATTCATATTTCAAGATGGTAAAAAACCTAGATTAATAAGGAGAGGCTTATAAGAATCACATGGGTGGGATTTGGTCATTATTCGTACAATTCTTTTTTGTATTCTAAACGTCTGGGAGCTGTAAGATGTATATCCCCAGAATATTAAACCATATCCCAGGCGAGAAAGAACATTCGCAAAATATACACCACGAGCAGTAAGGAAGCTGACTGAATTTGAAAGAATTCTGAGAGCGTACCATCAAATGCTTAATTTAGTATTCAATTCATTTATATAGACGATCCATTTAAGGTTTGACTGAATTGAAACACACAAAAGATTTATTTCCGTAACATCAGTCAATGCACACCGTTCATATTCTATGACGTACAGTGCTGTTTATTTGAAATGGAAAACAGCATTGAAACTTATTTATTTTCATTTACAATTAATTTGTTAGCACAGAACCAATTTGAAATAAATGATATTGTACGGGTTTTAAAGTAATATTCGTATCATCCACAAAGAGAACTGTTCTTTCGTTTCGAATCGTCGAAGGCATTTCGATTACGTATAGTAAAAGAGACTGGGGACTAAAATTGAACCCTGTGGGACACAAGCAATTGGCAAAGAATAGGAGACGTGTGTACATAACGTTCCACTATTCCAGTACGGTATTTTTACTCTCTGAGATCGCTGTTTAAGGCCCGAACATAACCAATCTAGAGGAATAATACGAATTCCATACGAAAGTAATATTTAAAGTAAAATTTTATGATCAATGATGTCAAAAGCTTTTGAAAGATCTAAAAATATTCCAATAGGTGCTTCTTTTTGATCCATGGATGAGGCGACATCATTAAGAAAAGAAAATATGGCTGTTTTAGAAGATTTTGATTTTCGAAACCCATGTTAGCAGTATGAAAACGAGTCGTGTTTACTAGAGGTTTCCATTTGTACGTAAACACGTCTAATATATTTGAAAAATCGACAAAGAGAAATTGGCCGATAATTTTGATTTTCATTTTTGTTACCTTTTTTAAAAAGCGACTTAATCTTAGCCATTTGATAAATACCTGAAAAAATTACTGAGCATAAGAATGCATTAAATATGTGAGTTAACAGGTGTATAATGGCGGGCGCACAAGTCTTTAACAAACAATCCGAAAATTCATCTAAACCGGATGAATATGTAACTTTTAGTTTACCGATTATTTTGAGGATTTTATTGGAAGATGTTTCGAAAACGAGCATCGAGTCTAAAATTTTGGGGGAAACGTCTCATGTTAAATTTAGTGGCTGAATACCGATAGTGAGATCGGCAGCCATTCTCGAAAAGAATTGGTTAAAAGACGCTATTGTTACCGGATCATTCACATTTCTATAGTTTTATTAAAAAAATATTTTTCACAAGGTTTCTAGTTGATTTGATCAAATTTGTTACTGTATTCCTTTTGCTTTTGCTTTATTATTATAGATCAAAATATCCTGATCATGTTTTATGATATTAGCCTGCCTTATGACTTTTCTTAACGATTTGTATTTTGTAAATTAGAGGAAGAAATATTGAGATACGTTATGATGCTTAGAAGATAAAGAAAGAATTCGTTTTTTTATATGACGTCCTAATCCCTTGCGTTATCCAAGAATTATATTTCCGTGAAATATTTAATTTTCTTTTTTGAAGAGGAAAGCAAGTGTTAAAATGAAATAGCGTTAAAAAAAGAATTATATTTATCGTTTGTATTAACAGTATGGTAAACCGTGTCCCTATTTCATATCGAGTAGTGGTTTTGTTAATTACTATTTCATCGATAGCCTTCTTTGAATTTAGTGTGATCCGTGAAGGTACATTTATTATAATATCTAAACTGAAGGAATGAATGAAGTTGAGAAACTGCTCTTTCTCGCGTTTATCGACCAGAAAATCAATGTTAAAATTTCCACTTACAACAATGGATTCAAAAGAGCGATTGATGTGTTTGTGTAGTTTAAGCTCTATATTTTAAAGAACATAATATAATCTACTGCTCTCTTGGTGGGAGGCCTGTAGATGCAAAGTAATATAATTTTTTAGCGTAGAAAGATGTACTACTGATATTTCAAAACCATTTTCAACAGAAAACACATTTAATTCCGTCAAGGAGGTAGATTCTAACGTAAATACAAGAACCCCCATATGCTGATCCTTAATGGGATTCTTTTCTCTACAATAATAACCTGCAATGTAAAAGTTTGGAATTTGAAAAATGCTAAGTTGATTATGAAATAAACAATGGATTTATTTAAATCGTCCTGTAGAGCTGCTTCTATAATCTCGGGTTTATTTGAAAGGGATTGAACATTATGGTGCAGTATATGTCTCTCTGCAGGTACCTACACAGATGTCTTTCTATTGCATCGACTGCATTCTACTACCGCGACCAACAAAGTCACGAAAAAGTCCCTTACGGCCCTAAGCACTGGCAGAAAAGAGAGAATCTTGCTTCAGTTGGACCAATTTCAAGGAATTTGGACGGATCCGAAGCCGTTGTCCGATTTCGTCTGAATACTGGTCATGACTACCTACAAGCTCACTTACACCGCATCGGCCTTGCTAACGACGACACCTGTCCGCTGTGCAACCTCGGAAGAATGGACGAAGACTACCTGAGAGTTTGCACAGCTCTCATCCACCCGAATGAAGACTTCGTGAATAGCTACTTGGAGGCTCGGGAATCGTTGAACAACCACGGAACGATGGAAGTGAGTGTTAGAATCATATCAAAAATACACTCTCAAATGATACCCCCGAATAAGAGGGTAAAACCAATTATTTTACCCTACAACCAATTATTTTGCCTTAATTGTTGCGTTTTAATTTGATGCTGAATGCTTTTTTAATACCTAGTATAAATTATTTTTATAGAGAGAAGGAAAGAGATAACGAAAAATAAAATAGTCTGATATTTCGAGAGATGTTTCTCATTGGGACGTGTCAAGCAAAAAACAGCTATTGAAGAAATATTAATTTCAAGTCCATCCATTCTGAAATTCACTCGTTTTGGAATGTTTTAGTGAGTAATGTCATAGCATGAACGTAATAACCACAACATGTACGATGGAAACTATATTTAATTTTTCGCGGAGCTGGCTGTGGAGAATGTGGAATCTGTGTCTGTGGAATGATCAATAATTCTGGCTCGTTCAATGACACGCCATAGAAAAATTAAGCGTGAGAGCTGAACTTAGAATCTAAAAATAAATCAAGGGCAAATCATAGAATGTGATTTGAGTGAACTTGTAAAATACACACATCTGAGGTCATCGTTACCATTTTTGTGCAAGAGGGGAAGCGTGTAGGGAAACATAATAGGATGTTTTAGAACATTGAAAATCTAAACGAAAACCTGCAATTGAATAAAGCGTTTTGGAACATTTTAGATATAATAATTTACGTGTATAACTACCATAGTATCTGAAATTACTCCTATTATAGTTGATAGTCATTCTTTAGCCAATAATATCCATTAATTTTATTATTGTACTAGTATATGTACCGTGGTTTGCAATTTAACACATTCTTCTTTTAGAGAACAAAACGCAGAATTCTATATAGTGTCCTTGTCCTCCCCTGCCTCACGTGATCCTACTTCCGAGTACATTTACTACGCTATCACAAGTGCTGGGAGACCAGACGGGAACTTCGAGCTTGTTCCGGCTGGGGCGGTGCCCACTGGTGGGAGATACTTGGTCGGGAAATTCACCGCTAGCTGACTGTAGCTCGGTGCTAGATCTCACTATCCAGCGGGGAAAGATTAACGCCACTTCCAGGGGAGAAAACATGCATTACACTTAACGGACTAATGACTCCAGTAGCTCACGTGCCCGGAATCACTAATCAGTCAAATAAAAAAGTGGCCCCACTTCAGCCCACCACCCTTCCATGCTCGCTATAATCATCGACTTGGGGTACCTGTTAACAGATGAATTATTGCATTCTCTCGGCAAATTCTAGTAACACTTTTAACCTGAAATTATTCAAAGCATGATTGTGTAATGGAATACATTTAAAAGCATTTAGTTGGAACTTGTATGAGATGAAACAAATATTTAATGTTCTTTCAGGAATTTTCTCATCCTTATAGAAATACTGATAAACGGTTGAAAAGTTGCAGATTTAAATGTTGTACTAAGAAGTAGCGAAGGTATTTTTATGAAATCTTAGGTAGATAATAACCTATTGTTTGGAAGGTCACAAGTAAAACATTTCATTAAGAACGGAAGAAAACTATACGTGTGATTTGTATGAAAACAAACAAACATTACACTTTGTATAAGAGAAAATAATATTTTGAAAAAAGTATTTTAAATTACGCCTGACAGTCTGAAATCCACAACGAATTCTGTCTAACCATTTAAGTGCTTATTCCGGGCAGTCACAGAATAAAATCGTAAAGACAATTTACATTTGAAAAACACATTTAAAACATATGGGATTGTAAAATGGCAATCATTTTGAAATCACCGACAGAAACTAAAATTTTATTTATACATATTTCTTCATTTTGAGAGATATTTTCCTTGTTTGAGCGTCTATGGTGTATTTCACAGTGCAAATTACTATATGTTTCAAAGCCTGAAGTATGAAGTATGAAAGGAAATATTCCAATAACACAGTTAATATAAGTTTCTTTACCAACGGCAGTAAAACTTTTCTTAAGGAGCAGTAAGACTCAGAGTAATAAGAGTATATTCTTAATGCCCGTTTAATTAGGCTATTGGTACTTCTTTCACATATATTTTATATTGAAGTTTTAAAAGGAATATCAAAAATACTGCATTTCATTCATATGTCTCAGTCAAAACTCAACACTTTGAGCGTAATTTTAGTAAATGGTGGAAATAATTATTCAATTAAGACTTTTTTCTACGTATAATTTTTTTACCAAAGACGTGAGCAAGAGTAGAAAGGGCTAGCGAGAAAGAATTACTCAACTCGTTTTGAGACACAATGCAAAAGTCCTGAAGTGACGAAAAATATCTGCCGTGAGCTGCAGGGAGTACTGCTGCCACTCACCATATTATCTCCGCAGCTAGCAACAAACACCAACATTTTGAAAGGCTCTAATTACCCTGTTCTGCCCTACCTCTAGAATTTCACTGAGCTAGTCTGGCAATGAGAACTGTTAATCGATGGAACACTAGCGTAGGTTCACCAAGTACGAATACTAATAAAGAATTTAATAAGGATGTCTTTATCCTAATCAAAGTGTGCAGTTTGACTCGAGTGCCTCTACTAGCAGAATCGCTCACAGATTTATTTACGGAGGAAATTGATGAACCGGTTCAATTGTGAGGTGACGTTAGGTGCGGTTGCGAGATTTTATGTATTGGAGAGGCAGATTCGAGCTCTCAGTTTTTCTGGAGAGTTTATTTTACTGACTTACAATATGAAGTTATTAAATTTCGCTGCTGCAGTGAAGAGTTCAACCATTCAGAGACTTTTTTCTGCGCATCCGCTAAAGCTGTCGCAGATACAAGCAACCTTGAGGCGACCAAGATGATAGACTTTCTATTTTTTCTCTCACGCTTTATTGATACTCAAAAATCACACACGCTGAAAACACGTGTACGCGAATGCCTCCAATGAATGTAGTCGAACGGCGAAATTCATTACGGTTTATCGGCAGTGTAATTGCAATGTCTTGTGGCAACGCGTACAGAAAACGTGCAAATACCGTAAAAACAACTTTCGGCATCATATATCAGAGTCAGAGATCTTGAAGTTAATTTATAGTTTCTGTGTAGGACTCTGTGCGAACACTGTGCCGTATAAAAAAAGGCTTTAAGAATAGTTATTGCTTTGTCGAAAATAACTTCTAGCGGTCGGATTCTCTGATCGCTAGTTTTCCATGGTTTCCCCGATCCACACTAGGCGAAAACCACAGCAGGACTCTAACAAACGTGCCACGGACCGCGCGCCATCTTCCCATCTTTCTTGTTTTCTCCTCACCCCTTAATTACACACACTTACGTATTCTACAATGTCGCACAAGTCGAGAGCTTATAGCTTGTGCCAACGAAGACAGTGCTCCGCTGGTGAGAAATACCTGGATGGGAAAAATCTGAGAAACGGACCAGGTCTGCGTCGTATCTCACTATTGAGAGGAGTAAGGATCTCCGTCACCTCCAATGATACCATACACTACTCTTTCGGGACGACTTACCTTAGCAGCTGACGTGTCCGGAAACCTGAACTAACCAGTCAACAATTAGTTATTGCGTGAGTGAGTGCTCACCTGCGTGAGTCGCGCGCACGTTTTGTGCACGCGCCGGTCGCTCATGTTGAGCACGTCGGCCGTGATGTGCAGCGCCTCGCCCGGCGCCACCCCCGCGCGCTTTAGCGCCGCCGCCGCGATGACAGTGCCCCGCCGGCAGCAGAACAGGCAGCTGTTGGAGCTCCGCTGCGCGTGCGCCCCGCTCTCCGCCTGTCGGCACACGCCCCATTAAATCAGATGAGATTAGTCTAAACTAGATCAAACTCTATTATACTAGATTAGTCTAAACTCGATTAGGCCAGATTAGTCTAAACTCGATTAGGCCAGATTAGTCTAAATTCGATTAGGCCAGATTAGTCTAAACTCAATTAGGCCAGATTAGTCTAAACTCAATTAGGCTAGATTAGTCTAAACTCAATTTGGCTAGATTAGTCTAAACTCAATTAGGATAGATTAGTCTAAACTCGATTAGGCTAGATTAGTCTAAACTTGATCAAACTAGACTAGAGTGGATCCGACTAGACTAGAGTGGATCCGACTAGACTAGAGTGGATCCGACTAGACTAGAGTGGATCCGACTATTGGTGGGAGTTAATAAAAAAAGAATGTAGAAAAATAAAAACTCAAAATCACAATACATACAATTCTTAACGTAGTGTGGTAAAATAGTTTATTGCTCGTACTTTCACAGAAAATAACGCGAAAATTATTCAGATGTTTGAAAAATTATACATTGTCAAAATCTATCTTTACAAAACAGATTTCATTATGGGAAGAATCTACTTTCATAGTTGTATGTGTAGGAACACGCAGACACATTTCGATTTTTTGTAATTTATGAAATATCAGGGTATTCAACGGAAATGAGACCTGCACTATTTTCTCAAACGTCATTCGCACAATCCAACTACAAATTTAATCATAAACGATTGAGGCATTTGTTTTCAAAATTTTCAAAATATCCGAGGGGCTTAATGAAAAGAACCCTTAAATTAAAATATCAGTTTTTTTAATTCAAGAGGCCGCGAAATCAGCTAGATCGATTAAGGAATATCAATTATGAAGAAAATTGGCCGAACTTTGTAGCCGCTAGTGTTGTTCGCAGATGGACTGACAAACGTTTTGTCGTCAATCCATGTTTCAGAGTCAAGGACTCAAAAAAATGAATTCCGGATACAACACATGTTAGGCCCTGTATTACCACCTTTAGTTATAACCGCTGGTTAACTAACTCCCGGTTAAAGTCACTTCGGGTTAAAATGGACTTTGTGTATTACGAGTGTGAGGTAACTGGAAGTTAGCTAACTCTCACTTTAACGTTTACTCGGTGTTGGTTGGCAATACTTTCTAGAGCTCAAAACGATTAATAAAGTGCCGCATAATGTGTTTGATATTCAACTTTTCGTGCGACTTTCACTTTTTCACTGCAGGATTGGAGATTTGTTTTGTTTCCGGTGTTTTGGGCTTGGCGACAGTCAGTCGACGGCAGCATAATTCGCTTGTTAAGTGCCTTTTCCGAAATGCAAAATTCCGGCGAAATGTCGAGCATGAAAAAGAAGGGTTCCACCAATTTTACGCGGGAAGAATGCTCCACACCGGTCAATCTAGTTGATCAGTATGTTGGAATTGTGGAGAGCAGAAAGTCCAATGCAACCAGGAATAAGGAATTTAAAATAAAAATTTTACTATCTTTCGTATCAAAATTCTCAATTCAATTTACTCTTCTGATATCTTTTATTAACTTTAATATTTACCTTTTCAATATGTCATTCATCTATTGATTTAATTGTTTTTAAATTTTGCAGGACCAAACCTGAGAGAACAATACTCTCAATTTCAATGCAGCCACTGCTTCTTGCCGTACTGTCAAGCAATTAAAAGAAGAGCCGTACTGTCAAGCAATTAAAAGAGAAAATGACAGCCTGAAAAAAGAAACGAAGAAAATGTTGGGCAGGAAATCTTCAGAACTGGAGGAGGCTCAGCAACTAGTGTATCAAAGGATCCTATTTTGTAAAAAGTTACTGGGATTATAGGAGTAAGTACTGCAGGAATGACATCGACACGTGATGACGATGACATAAGCACAATGGTTGAAGAAGAAGCAGCAGCTGCAGCAGGAGGAGGAGGAGGAGAAGATGAAGAAACATTAACTGAGACAATTGACCGGCCTATTTTACATATCGAATAATTGGAACGTTTGCAATGCAGGGTAGTGAAAGCGAATTGCAGGAATGGTCAAAATATACGCCCGCTATGCTGAAGCGGAAAAGAAATCCGACTTTGATTGTGACACCGAATGCATCAAGAAGACGACCTTAGATGTGCGACACAACAATCAGTCCTTCTGCGAGTGGGCAGAAGTTGCACTCCTGGGCTTCTGCAAGGACTGAAGTGGCCTTTCTGCAGAAGGAATTGTTGCAGAAGGAATTTGAAGTACAGCAGAAGGGAGAGAAAGAGCTTCATTCGTTTAACATAAGGATTAAAGAAGAAGAACTTCGTTTAATAAGAACGAAGAAAAAACTTATAGAAAAGGACGTAGAAGCAAAGGAGATGCACTAAATAATTTTAAGCATTTGTAGATTTTATTTTGAAACATAATTTAACCATAAATAAATGTTTAGCATTAATTTCTATGAATTCTGTCTCTGAACAACCTCACAAATATTTCCCGAACCGCTTCCCTTTGTGGCACTTCTAAATTTATGGCAGGAGTTATCTGCCTTTCTTGAACTGCCAATTGCAATTGTTCTTGATCCATTCCTGGACCAGGTGGAGGATCTGCTTCCTTCCTCTCAATGGCAATGTTGTGCATTACAGCACATGCCTCAATTATGGGCTGCACTAGTGATGTATCTTGCCTTATTCCTAGTGCCAAAATAGAGAATCTTGCTTTCCAAACAATGCATAATCTTTCCACAGTGTTGTGTGTACTAATGTGCGATTTATTATCCAAATGTTCCTCTGGTAAATAAGGGTTGCAAAGAGATGTCAACAATGTTGCTCCCTTAGAATATCCTGCGTCGCCAAGCAGCACTCCATTCAAAAATATCCCTTCTCTCCACCCGAACCTTAATTACAGTTTCTGTATATTGTAGCATCGTGTCTTGATCCAGGCCATCGTGCAAATATAATTTGAATGCGCACGTCCTGGCTTGCAACGGTTAGCACATTGATGCTGAAGTAGCCTTTCCCGTTTCGAAAAACTTCAGCATTGTTTCCACCAGGGCAAACAATGCGTATATGAGTGCTAATTAAATAATCGTTTTCATTGGCCTACTTAATATTTAATAAGACAGTAATATTAAAGATGTCAAATTCAATAATATATCGTTTCAATGCCTTACAGGCCAGGAGGTTACAACATAACATTATTTCAAAACTCCAGAGAGAAAGTCAAGGAAAGGTCCTACATCTACCTACAGAGGGAACATACTATATCTAGTGCCATTAAGGATTTATTAAATACATCCTCATACCTGTCTGTAACGTATTCCAGTTCATCTTTAATCTGTTGCAATACGAATAAAGCACTTTGTTTCGTAATACTGAAACGTGCGAAAAATTCGTCGCAGTCCCACTCTCCGAAATTATCCCGTCTGTGCCGCAAACATTTGAGCCGTCTGGTATTAACGAAATTTTCCAACAGCATTACGTCTTCAGAATCAGTTTCTACATTTATTACATTCGCCATTTCAGCTAATCATCAGTTAACTCAGAAACCCTTATTTTAACCTCCGGTTAACTTAACCTTCAGGTAAACCTCCGATTTATCTTTAACTGAGGCTTGTACGAGTAATACGAATTTCGGCCGCTAACGTCCGGTTAACTCTAACTTTAACTGACGATGGTAATACAGGGCCTTAGATATTTTTTTTTCTATATTTAACAACTGGTTTGTCCAGTTTTTCACTACCAGGGCCCTGTAATGAATGTTTTTGCCTAAAATTTACCGTTTTTTCACACAGCACTACGTATTTTTTTCTGTACTCCTTAGCAAGAAAGTAAAAATATACATAATTCAAATAACTCAGCAAAAATAAATTAAAAACACAAAGAGAGAAGTATAAAAATAAATTCTATACAATACATACAAAGATTAACATACAACGATTAAGCGAAACTTCACAGCACGTACTTTCTCGAATTATTGAGAATGAGACTCGCGACATTCTCTTAAGCATTCCTTTTTCTATCTTTGAAAAAATTTCAAGAAAAAATGAGCGAAAAAATGAATTCTGGGTATACCACTTGTTAGAGGGACTTTACCCTATGTTTAGCAAAAGGATTTATCTACTGCTTCGTTACCAGGATTCGGCAATAAGAGTTTTTCTGCTGAAAATTCGCCGATTTCCGACAGACCACTACATAAATTTCTCTTCTTAGGAAGTAAGTTAGTAAAAGAAACGAGAAAGTAAAAGTAAAATGATGCTTCCTATATACTGACGATTGAGTTAAACGATTTATATCGAACGACACGTGACTCGTATTATTTCTTTACACCCCTTAAAACGCAATTTATCTCCAAAACGTGTTTTGACTTTGTAATACCTCCTTCAAATATGTTTTAACCCATAAATTCCATCTTTTTAAGCACTATCTGAGTACAGCAGCAAAAGGGCGTTACAAAAACACTTAATTCAATAAGGGCTGCAGTGGAGCGCAAGTGTAATACGGAAATAGATTTGATTCGTTTCTGCGAGTTCCTGCTCTTAATGATTCTGCGAGAACAGGTATCCTTTCATCGCATATCAAATCAAGAGAACGAAGTTCCTGGAACCCTGCAGCTGAAAATTCATTGGTTTCTCTTTTCAGAGGCGGTCAACTCTTCTGCCAACTGTTGTTACAGTTTCCAAGAAACGAACAATGAGAACCACATGATCCAGAACTGTTTCTCGACGTTTATAAGCGAAGCTATTTCGTATTGAAAAGAACCTCAACACCCAATAAATAAAGCTGTATTTCAGAGCCATTATTTCATTAGGAGCAAAATTGATAGAGGTTGGATAAAGTGACAGTGCATCTCCCGCAAAAATATGAGAATACCTTGCATTTATAGTATTTTCAATGTCTAAAAATTTCATTTTCATAAGGATTTATTCTCGCATAGTTGAGATTTTTTTCAAAATTCCTATTCGTATATATATATATATATATATATATATATATATATATATTTATATATATATATATATATAATAAGTGGAAAGGCAAAATAGTATACACATATATTTTGGTATACTATTGTTTTCAAGAAGTTGTAGGAAACAATTAAGTTAAATGAACTGTCAATCATACAGTTTCAAAATTTTGGTTCGTTCTTTAATCTTCACCATATTTTCTGTTTAGAAAAATCACAATGTAAAATAGACGCAAAAAAATCTGATATCGTAAGCTCCGCATTAAAATATCAGGTTGTTCAAAAGAAGTACACTGTAAAATGTACTTAATGAAAGGTGTGAGAATAAATTATTACAGGGTTCTGAACTTGAAAATAATTTCTTTACTTTTTCGTTTCTTTATTTCAACAGATTGACAAAGAACTCATTGCTTTTGTAAGAAATAAATGTTGGATATCAAAAACTTTCAATCAATTGTTTGTACACAAGCTGTTGGCAGTGAGAACGAGTGGCTACGAAGGTCCGAAAACCGATTTCAGATTACAGTAGTTCCAGAGCTATCTGCAACTCTGCTGATATTGTTTGATAGCCATTTAGTATCAATTTAGGAGGATGACCCGTCGTATTAATGGGAGTTCTCGACAGAGACCAGAAATAATTGCTCATTTTTGTGATCATGGCCGCGTACGCATTTATTATCAAGCGACCTGCGAAACCACTCGCTTGTACAGCCACCTGTTGCAACGCGAGTAATTTATTGAGACAGTTACCAAACACTAATTTGTGACAACTATGAAAAATCAAATATCCGATTTTCGAATAGTTGGGAGACCAATTTTATAGTTGAAAAAGTTGTTTCGAGTCGATTTAAGGATATTAATTTTAAAAAAAGAGGTAAATAAAAAAGGCTGGGGAAGGAAATGTTGCATGGAACGAATCATTTTGAGAAGACTCTACCCAAGTGATGATAAGATTCATAACACATAAATAATCAAAATTTCTTTCATTGATTCATAGCGTCACTCCTAATATAAAAAACAGCCACTGAAAAATACAGATATTAATAACAAATAATAATATTATAAATACAAATATAAACAAAAAATAATAAAAATGCTATTATTTAATTACTTTTATAGAGAGAAAATATAGTTACTTTCAAACACAAAGGCAGATTGATTTCTATGAAATAGTTTGTTTTACTGTAGGAAATGCAAGCACACTAATATAATTAATAATAACAGTAATAATAATTTTACAGTATAAAATTAGCGTACGTGTGTGGATATGTATGCTTGTTGGCGCCGACATTAACGAGTACTGTCAAATTTTGCTTGAACACTTTTGGGTATTTCTTCAGCATTCGCATGGAATTGATCAAAGAAAGCACGAAAAACTACCGAGCAGAGCATCCAACCGATAGAATTCTTGTCCAGAATGCGACCTAGCTGACAAGTGCCGAAAAATCCTGCGACCGTCGGGACTCGAATCTAGTACCTGCCGGTCAGAGGCACTGCAGTGACATCAGTGGATGGCCTGAGCCACCTCTCCCGGTACCTTCCTTCGTTTCGCTCAACCTCGGAGGGAGGCCAGGGTCGAATACCATTACAACGAACAGGCGATGGGGAAATGTCTTATAATGCTACAAATTTGTTTCCGATGGTTAGGCAACCCTTTGGGTACTAGCGTTCGCAGGTACGGATTGATGCCCGTAACTGAACTGGAAAGGCCCGCTCAGTATATTGAAATATAGAACTGTGACCATCAAAAAACAAGAAAATAGGCCGTAAGGCGTTCTATTTATAAAAGTTACGTGAACATATTTTTAGACATAATGAATGCGATTCAATCTGTGAGTGTGCGTCGCCATCCCGTGCAGGCGCGTACCTTGGGCTCCGTGTTGAGGTCGGAGACGTTGCTGACGCTGAAGAGCGTGCGACGCGCGACGACGGGCGCCCCCGCGCGCTCTAGCGCCGCCTCGCAGAAGTAGCGCACGTAGCCGCAGCGGCCGTGGAAGCTGGCGGGCAGCTTGTTGGGCAGCGCGTAGTCGAACGGGAAGCGGTGCGCGGCGGCCCACAGCTGCTCGCGGCGGCCTGCACAAGCGGCGCGCGCCGACACCTCCCCTGAGAACACGACCGCCTGCCGTCGCTCAGACGCAACCTTGCTGTTGCCTCTGCAGCGTTGCAGTCCGGGAGGTACTGCGGTTCGAGTGGACTGATTGATTGATTGATTGATGTTTCCAAGTGCGTTACAACTTTGCCATTTCCTCTGCAGCGTTGCAGTCCGGGAAGTACTACGCTTTGAGTGGATTGATTGATTGATTAGTGTTTCCGGGTGCGTTACAACTTTGCCGTTTCCTCTGCAGCGTTGCAGTCCGAGAAGTACTACGCTTTGAGTGGATTGATTGATTGATTGATTGGTGTTTCCGGGTACGTTACAACTTTGCCGTTTCCTCTGCAGCGTTTCAGACCGAGAAGTATTATGCTTCGAGTGGTTTGATTGATTGATTAGTGTTTCCGGGTGCGTTACAACTTTTCCGTTTCCTCTGCAGCGTTGCAGACCGGGAAGTTCTTCGCTTTGAGTGGCTTGATTGATTGAATGATTAGTGTTTCCGGGTGCGTTAACTGCTAAGGTAATTAGTCCCGTAAATGCAGTGCACGTTTGTCTTAGAAGTGGCAGTGATCTCACGCTGGTTGGTGAGATCCGGCGCCGACCTACATGTCAGCTGTTTTACCTCAACCAGGCATATCCCACCATCAAGGCTCTGTCCGAGCCGGGACACGGTCTAAGCACCCGACTGGCCTCCCTGTATGTGTGGTGGAGAACTGCATATAAATGTGTGTGTAAGTAATGGGTAAGGAGAGAGTACGGAAAGCACACGGTAGAGAGAGAGAAGTCTCGCGCGAACAATGCTCATTCTTCAGGTACGCCCTAATAGCGTAGAGGACGCTTCAAAAATTGAGATGCAGGTTTCATTTTTTTAACAGTAAGAAGTTTCGAAAATTGCAAACAATTAACATTGCAAAATTGCAATATAGAAGAATGAGATTTTTGTCTGAAATGAAATCTGTTCAAAAAAATTAGGGCTCTAAAAGAGGACATGTACTGATTTTGAGAAAACTAGCAGTTTTTGTGTTATTTCTGCTTGAAAAAAATGAAATTTATATTTAAAAAATCTCAAAGAGTTTCAATTTGTTCTGTAATTTTTCCGCAACTAGAGCAAAACACGTTTTAAAGAATGAAGAAATCCTAATTTTCCCTAAATTTTGGATATTATTGAAAATTTCAAGAAAATTACTTCTGTGAAGTATATCAGTAAATTTTAATTCTCGTTCTTATTTTCGTTTAACTTTTATTATAATTCTCCGTAACCATTATTAATGCGAGAAAGTAGGTGCGTTGTAGATAGATTCGGAGCGCAAGTTAAGAATACTTACTTGTGTACTCGGGATGAAGGACTACTTCAAACGGAGCTTCGTTTAATTCCAAACCCGGGAAGTCTCTGTTTTTGCAAGAACATGTCATAATACCGTTAGGCTGGGTAGTTACCACCTTAATATTTGCTCACTAGTCTGAACGCGCTTTTTTTATTCTTTACTGGATCGACAAGTACACGCTATATCAATTTTGTTGTTAATACTTAATGGTTTGAAGTGTTTTTGTATGTCATGTACTTGATACTCGGCTTATTGATTTTTGGCATTCATCGTTTTGTTTTCGTACATGATTTGATCATTTGTGTAAACCAGTTGACTCTATTTTTAATCTGGGGAGTTTATTATTTGTAGTTCTTGTCTGCCAACAGGTTCACAAGTGACTCTAGAAATCACGTGACACGAAGTAACCTTCCAGGAATAGAACCGTCTGTATTTCTAGATGTCCGGGGTATCGTTGAATAAGAAGATTTACTGCACCGTTATGGTAGTCTACAGTTGTTATAGAACACGCAATCGTTGGTGATGACTGTTATTTTCTTCTTTACCCATCATTCAGTTCCATCTCGGTGCTTGTATGTTTTTCACCTCAAAAGTGAGATATTGTGGTGATTTGTGAGATATTGAGAACGAAATATAAACAAAGTTTGTATAAATTATAAGGATAAACGACATCAACAATGGGTAATAAAAAAGGAATTATATAGCGTAATAAATAATGAAATTGTAAGAGCTGGGGCAGTATGACTAAAAGGAAAAACTATTGGAATTGGTGGTGATTAGAATATCATATGAACACGGAAATTCCACGGAAATTAATTACATTACGAAACAAACCCAAGAATCGATAGTTCATGGAATAATTAAATAAGATGCTGCGAGGGTAGCCCATCAGGAATGAGAAGGCATTTGAAGAAGGGGAGAATCAGCGCAATAGAACTAACGAGAAACGTAAATGTGGACTGTACTGCCCGTGTTTAGAGACAGAAGAACAGCGCGTGTTATCAACTAAGGGAACAGAAGGTGTACCAACGTGGTGACCAATAGATGGCGGTAGACCGTTCCTCGAGATGTGGAATGGTATAAACCTCGTGTGGAAAGGAAGAAGACGCCACGACATAATTAGACAACGCTGAAAATAAACAAAATTGAAAATGTATATAAGAACCGACGGCCTAGAATGCAGTGGACTCTAACAGGTAACTGCTTAAATTGAATATATTAACAAGAGTAACGTAGATAGACTAAGTCTTGCAGTTGATATTAATAATATTTCACCTGTCGATAGGAAGGTGATTTTCCGTTGTTTTTGTGATTGTAATATGTCTCCCTTTTTCTTTTGCAGATACGTGTTCCCTTCCATAAAAAATTAGAAATTGATGTAGGATTTTCAAGGTATTTGGTGTTACATTTAGCCAGTGGCTTGTGGATAGCGGGAAAGTATTTCAGCCTGAAATAATGAATTTTGTGAGGCCCAGGGGTTTTCCAGTTCGTCTTACTGGTGGCTCTTGTGATATAGACGGTAGTGAACCCTGTAGCGTTCATTGGCGGAATTTTAAATGTTGTGGCAGCCATGTTACATTTTTATTGAAGTCCCTTGGGTCACCAGAACGAACTCCAGTATTCTTTAAATTTATTTATTTCTTCTGTAGTTAGGGTTGTACTCTGGTTGTACTCATTTTCCTCCAGGCGCCTGAAGAAGCTCCTTCAATTACTGTGAAATTCGGCGTTTTACTTCTTTCTGTTTATAAGTTCATTGTATCGACAGAGTCTACTTAATTTTGCGTTTACCTTTTGCCTAAAAGTGCCAGGTAAAGATTCAAGATTCCTGGTACTTTGTGTACAATTCAGTTTTATGCTTGCCTTTGTTGCTAGGATTGTTGTTTTCCTAACTACTCTCTTGGTATGGTTATTGTTAAGGTATTCTTTTATGATGTCAGCTCTGGATCTGAGTTCATTTACTTCTCTCACCAGTCGTTTTTACCATGCTGACATGTGATCTCTTGTTTGACTGTTCCCTCTATGATCTGGGTAATACGCCTTTTGGCCATTCAGCTCCACGACAGTAGCTATTATTATTATTATTATTATTATTATTATTATTATTATTATTATTATTATTATTATTATTACTATAGTTTTGAATGCACATCAATAAATTGGTATTAGTTTATTCCATTTTTAACAAAAATTCACGTAAGCTAAGAAAATGAAAATGGCATGTTTTCGAACACTACAAATTTTACATACTAAACATATTCTACTAACCCCGTAATTCTACTATCAAATAATACTTCAAAAGAAATAATGTACAATAAAAGTAAATACAGCAAATAACAGACACACACAGACCCTGGTCTAACAACATTTGTTTTCCAGCACGTGAGCCACAATATGTGGAGCAGAAAACGCGATACTCAATGCCCGACATTACTACACCAGGAAAAGATATCCATTGCGTTGTTATTCCTCGATTTAGCTCCGATATTATAATGCATTGAAGTGATCCGGTGCCTTCCAATCGAGTGTCAGGCTTTTTGTCCTTTGTGCATTTCCTCGTGTCATCGTCTACTGAAATATGTACCACTTCCCTTCATTGATCTGCAGGAGAGAGAGAGAACGCTTTTGAAAAATGTAGACGCATCTTTGATCATATCATTGACAAATACGTTAGAACACATTTGCCGACACGATGTGTTATTCTCTTTTCTGTTTTTAACCTGATATTAAAGGCTCTGTATATAAAATATTCTTACATTTCTGAAAAATAAAATAAAATTTTGAAGTAATGGATAGATACACTGAGAAATTTTTATTGTCCCGCAACAAAGTGGCAAAATAAATAAATGATATTCTTTAAGTAGTTCTTGTTTACATTTCTGTGATGGCCGTGTTGATTGTAGTGTAAACCATGATTATGGACGATGCGATCCATTTAAATATTTAGAAATAAAACTAAGAATTGTAATGAAAAATAAGATATATGTACAGAACAGTTAATAATATAATGTGTACCCAAACATTCAATTTGGCGATAATATTAAGACATTTGCATCGGAAATGAAGTTTTACAAGAATCATTGTTACTATGATAAACGAAGATGATGTGTTTTGTTTTGATCAATGAAGATTAACTCGAATTTATTAGACGAGATTGGTCGAAGCGTCGGCGGTGATAGTATGGGCGGCGATGGTAGCAAGATGGCGACGGCAATAGTAATTTATACATACACCTACAGTATTAACTTTCGTTAGAAAAATTTCAGTTCTGCAAATGTTTGAATTATTTTTTAATTGTCATTAAAGAACAAATGTTGTTTTAAATGATAAGATCTGTAGAAGTTTACATAATTATTTGGTAATTGTAAATATTCATTAATTGAAAATTCTGAAACTACTTAATTATAATTTTGCAATGAAACTAAGTGACCTAGAGCAGCAAAATTTCTTCACGAAGAAATGCTGCTCAACAAAATGAAGCATTATTGGTTTTCCAAAAAGTAGCACGCATACTGCTCAAGTCCTGCATCGGGAATGTACTACCCTACTCTTTGGAATATTATTTAACTTTATTACCAAATTTTGAGTCCCACCAGTGCCATTCAATCACGAAGAATATCAAGAAATTAGTTTAATTTCACATACAGTTGCATATTCTGCAAGTATCCGAATAGGTGGGGTTGTTCCGAGAAGCGGCGGGCAAGCAAAATTTAATAGAATGTCCAAGAAGCTCTCATCCTGTAAATTACGATACAAAGAACATTTCTCTAAGACCTTGGATCCCAAAATGCCATATTTTAAGTTCCTAGAACGCTTCGTTCTCGAGTAATTAAGCTAAATAGATTTTAAAAATTCTGCCAGTGTTGCGTGCATCTTTGTTGCCTAAGAAATATTTAATATAAATTCCATTATATGTTGTAACAGCAATGCCCGCTGATCTACGGGAACCAACACGTATCAAAATTTTTATTTCTCAAAATCCCATTGGGAAAATGTCACTGCTTATCACGCAACTAGAGATAATACAGGAAGGTATAAGGAACACCAGATCTTTATCGTGGGGATGTCTACCAGAGAAGCACTGTATTCATTGATCTGGGCTTCAGAGACTCAGTGCAAGCTCTGCCGGGTTGTCGCTGCCATATTAAAGAATATTGGAATCGCGCGAGTGGAAGTAGCAAAGAAGAGAAAATGAAAAATTTCTCCGGGAAACTGGTTGCATCAGTCTTCCTCGTAACGATGAAAAGTCTACATTACTTTTTTGACAATCTACGTGTAAATTAACCCTGCGGCAGACGCGGCCGATCTCTCAGATGACTGAGTTGTTCTTCCATTGATAGAGCGACATAGAAAATTTCTGAGAACACTGTCGTTCTAAAAACTTCTCTATAATTGTTCTCACATTTGTAGTTCCCAATTAGTGCCTGTTGGTTTGACTGAGATTATTTTCATGCTGTCGACACAGCAATAATATCAGTCAAAGCGCGTAAAGCGCAGCATACTGCAGGCGTGCAGTGCAATTTACAGCTGATGCAAATTTTTAATCTAGTTCTTGTTTTTATTATTGAAAAACAGTAGCACATTAATATTTTAAAATTTCGATGGTTTTAAAAGTGTTTAATATGTATTTGTCCCTGAAACACCGTACTGTGAGCTTTTGAAGCAATATAAGCTAAAATTCTAATGATACATCTGAGAAATTTCCACATGTGCTCGAATAACTTTTACTAGCGTGTGTGCTGCAGGGTTAAGTCAAAAAATCTTTCTTTGAGCGTGTAACCATATTTGATCCGAAATTCATTTAAATTTGGCGCCTAACCTCAAATTAGCAGTTATAAGCTCTTCTTAGTATACATTCGGGCTAAGGTCGTGTTTTCAAACATTACGCATCGATACAGTCTTCTTAAAAATCCTCGAACCCCATGCAGGGAGTAAAAAACTCAGAGAATATAACATTTCTAACTAATTCGCAGCTTTGTTAACAGGGCGCAGCACTATTCAGGCAGCCCCGATATAAGTATTTTGAGAAGAATTCAAAATTCCTACCTGATCTATTTCTATCAATTTGCTGATCTACCCTCGTGAAGGTTTGATAAAGAAACGTGCAAATAACGCGAAGTATCGTCAAGGCAGGTGACACATATCTTTCTACAGTGACTTAAGTAAGTCTCTCGTATGGCTGAAGGTGGATTTCATCAACAAGAAAATATATATTCAGGTCAGGACCCTTCAATCCCATTCCCTGAGTCACTGATGACTGACGTCATTGGCAGTACCGTTCAATATCACAGTGTGCTTCTGTAGAAGAACTGTTTTTAATTCTCTATTGCGAAAAAAAGTTAGGCATTTTCGGAAATATTTCCATTTCTGTTTCCCTTGCATTTCAGACGTTAACCTTCGATGTGTGTGGTGTTAGGTTAGATTCCTCTGTTTATCATAGGTGTTACCACGAGTGCTTTAGAAATTGTTGATAAATTCCAGACTCGCGAAGCAAGGAGGGGCGGTAATTTTTCTGAGTATTTCCAAAGCGCGTGGATAGGACTATTCCAAAGCACGTGTGGAATGAAATTATGTCCAACAGAGTTCCAAAATGCGTCGATTATTGAAAATAACAAATATATGTTTAAATCAAGGAGGCTATGTTATAGTAAATACGCAGTTTATTGGACATAGACACAGCGACCGATGTATAGCGCCTCCTATTACTGGTGAGTCACAGTTTATGATTGGCCAAAATGGAAAACCGGTAAGAAAAATCGGATATAAAGAGCAATAAACTTTTAAATACACCGCACTGAATGGGGCATCTTTATGTATAATTAAACACCATAGGTTTTAATTTCACGAGTGGAATATCCTAAATAATTTTCATGATTAATGGTGCATTGCGCGCTATGGCAGTCTATATGACGTACACTCACGAGCGGGCTCTAGTTTGTGTCAGAAATTGATCTCTATAATTCTATAAGTCCCTAGTGTCTCTATAATCAAGGATGAAATGAAAAACTCATGTAGCAAATCGTTCATGGGCTGCAAATACGGGGAAAACTGGAAAACTGATGTGTGGGTACAAGTGCTTGAAATGTTTGCTAGCGGTTGAAATGCAGATTTCATACTCTTAATAATTAAGACTTTCTGTTAACAATTTTTATTATAAAATGTAATAATATAATGGTCATAACATCAAATTCACATTTCGTATTGTGTCAATGTTGCATTCCATGAACGAAGTGGCCAGCCTGTTTCGCTGGAGAGATTTCTCAGAAATTTATTACGAAACCGTTCGGTCATTGCAAAACTTTCCGCCCGGTTTGATATCATCTCGCACAGCTTTTTGTGCTGGCGCAGGCCGCAAGGCGGGACCAAGAGCGCACGCGAAATAGTAATGTTGCATGGGCGTCGGACAAAGCTTACCGCCAATGTCTTTTATTCGGCGCGTGATGAGCTCGTTGCGGTTTCTCGCGTACTCGTGTATTCGCTACGTCGCTTGGGCTCTTTGTTTGGGGAACCTGTTGCTTCGGGGAGGGTTATTTCGTAGTTTGTTGCCCTCACTTTTGTGTGCCTCGTGATATACACTAACTGATTTCTAACCTGGACTATTCTCAAAATGTTAAGAGGTCCACATTTTCATATTGTTTTGCTACATATTTCATTATAGAGGTGATTATTAGATCAGGGACATTATATTGCACGAGCAAGTGTTCCTGCAAGTCGTTTATTGATGTCTGTAATGTAGTTTTTAGAACATAGGAACGTAATACATTTCAAAATTTTCATTATTTATTGTTTCATTATCGGCACCAATTACAGTGCATTAGACATCATTAATAAAATGGTATATAACTAATTATTTTATCATCATCCAAAATACCATATTTTAAATTCATCCAAGCTTTTAAATATTGAATAACATACTTCTTATGAAAGTTACAATAACATACCTAATGCACATATTGAAACTATTTTTTGATGATCAAACAATTGAGAAATAATAATTTTTGTCTCTTTAGGAAGCTTTCAGAAGATTTCAGCCGATTTCAGCTATCCGCGCATGGTGCCCACTATGTCCCTCATGGGGACGCATATTAACCTTTACAGTAGATACACATGCGGGCTCCTCGCTCTGCGGTCAGCAGACTCCCAAGGCCTTTCGCGACAACACACATACATGAGAGATAAGGGATAAATAAGCATGCTTATGGCGGGATTCGAACCCGCGATCCTTCCCACCAAGGGGCTGAGCCTGCACATGCTCTTGTCATCGCATCCTCGTCCATCCAAATCGGCGAGTCGGACCCATTAAAAGGACTATATTACAGCAAATATTAGCAAGTTAGAAGGGAAAATAAACGAATAATCAAGTACTTGATATACACCCAATTTAATTAGCTTCGACGGAACTCAAATGTTAGCTTTTATGCTCAATACCGACTGCGCCCTCTGAATCAGGCGAAATCTCATTGAGATGCTCTCCCGCACCTCCCATCCGGGGCTCGTGACACTTGAATCCGAGGTAGCTTTAGCGAAAAAGCCCTGCTCGTTTACTCGACTCGTTGGCGCGGCAGAGATGCGCCCTCATGCATAACAAAGCCCGCCGTAATGAATACGAAATAGCGTAGGCGTCGGCGGTGCATACACAGCGCGGTGCGCGCAGTGCAGGCCCAAGGCGTTGACCCGTCTCCCGGGGCGAGGGACCGCGTCTCGGCCGCGGACGACCCCACCGGCGCTCGTCAATGGGAGCGAAGTCCAATGCTGCCTCTTGCAGCTTTGCATAACGAGAAATAGCTCTTGTACCTTCGCGTTAGACCCTCCGTTCGTTCATCTGTCCGTCTGCCAGCCAGTCTTATCGTTCCTTTTGGGGTTTGGTCATTCACCCCTACATTCGGTTGCTCCTCCGTTCGTTTATTTCTCCGTTCAGTCATGAGAACAATTATTTTGACCCGCGGGATGACAAATTAAATCGGAGGCGGCGTCGACATTGTGGACGTCGTCTGTAGAAATGTATAATGTTCTCATTCTTTCTTTTTTTAAAGAAAACAAAAACTCGTACTATTGTTAAAATTACGATTTATTTCAGAGGTTTAAAAATATGTGTCGCTTTACGTTTGTAAAAATTTCCAATGTTGATCAGTCGGAAAACAAATAAAAAACGCTTGTATATAAATAAACTCAATAATTTTCACATAATGAACGCTTGAATGTTAAAACCACAAATCCGCTTATAGTCTGAAATTAAAAATATATTGGTATTTTCTTTCACACTCTATTCGATTTTAAATTAGTAGTCTGTTTGGTTGATCTGCATAATTCGGAAATATATTTTTTAATATAAAAAACACGTAAATATGCGACTGAATATGAGGAATGTACTGTACTGAAATATACTGTTTAATACGAGTTTCAACTTCCTTTTTCGTTGTCCCGTGACCTTACCAAATGCTCACTCTTAAAATTGACAAGAGAATAGAAACTGAAAGAAGGTAGTTTCGACACCTGAAAGGAAAATATTCTGTACTGAAGGGCATTTTAGTGTTATTATCGGAGTTCCTTGTATAACGAGACAATGGACTATAAAATGTAGTTGAATTGGTATTGAAACGAACTAGTTTGTTATTTTTATTTCCTAAATGTTCGTAGCTAAATGTTTAGTATAATAATAAAATAGTCAATTCATTTAATTTATTCCCATGTTGAAATAATCTATTACATATTCATTTATTTCTGAATCTATTTATTGTAAAATTATGTGGATACAAAATTAAAAGGATTAAGCAAATTAAAAAGAATAACAATTTTTTAAACAATTTTAAAGATTTAAAAAATGTAAAAAATAAAAAAATATATTATGGTGGTGTCATTAATGTTGATTAACTGTAATTTGAAAATGACGCACATGCTAATTGAACTGCAATGTGAAAATAATTCGATCGCATTTTCTTCAACAATTTTGTCACAAATACGATAATATGAATTTATCTCTCGAAAACATTACCCTCTTATCATCCGTGAATAATGTTTCTGAGAAACCCAGGGGAGCATTCACCTCAGGGGACCGGAATTATTTTATAGTTTCTCCCGATTCTACATCTTCTTTCTATCCTTCTTATTTTCTCAAAGTCGTAAAATGGCTGCAGATCTCGGTGCAATACATGTGAGACAGCGCAGAGCATATTCCCGATTCGTGACGAAAGCGTCGCAGAGGCATTCACCGAAAATAAGACGAATGTCACAATTCATTTATAATGAAACAGTGTGACAGTGCTTCTACTCGTATGTGTCTCTCAACGCATTCTGAAAATAACTTGTAAATAACAAATATATTTCGCGAAGGTTTCCCATTCGACTAGTCATTCGGCTGCAAAGTGCTGCGATAAGCTGAAATGAACCGTAAACTAAGTTCATTCCAATACGACTTAAGACTTTTATGCATTTTCAAGATGCGATTGCATAGAAACTGAACAGAATATACACATAATGGTACCGATATTTTCGTTTTTTTTTTTAATTTAAGGACATTGTACATCATCTTCTAGGTCATTAGCGACCACTATTGCTTATACCGGTATGGTATATGTGTGGATGACACGCTATGATGATGATATAGGGGTGAAAGGACGAAGACAAGTACAACCATGCACGAGGCGGGACTCGAACCCGCGATCCTTCGGTCCGAGATAGTTACGGCACTACTGCCTTAGCGATCTCGGCCACCGGATCGGCTTTTTCGATTTTATTTGATATGTTATTTCACATATTACGAGCTTTTACGAACACACAGGATCACTCTGTATATGCGCAGTTTTGAAAATTTAAACTGGAGAAAAATTGAAAAAATTGAATGAAATAAATAGTTTAATTTTGACCAAAGTCTTATCATGAAAAATGAATCATTTTGAATGTAACTGCATCTTTTAAAAATGTGGAATAAATTGAAATTTTAACAGCAGTGAGCATTTTTAATATATGCAATATCTTGCAGTGTTATAACAGCACAGTTTCTAGGATTATTTATAACAATGAATCAAAAATACGCGACAATTCTCGCATAAAAAGTTTACTTGGCATTCTTTAAAGGTCTAATTTTGAAGATTATATTTCATTGAGAAAATAATTGTCTTCAATATTATAGTTGTAAGAAGACGCAGAAAAAGGTAAAATTTTTGCTGTTTTCGAAAATTACATAGGCCCACAAAACAAAAGTTTTGAAACCCAAAGACTTCACACATGTTTCTCTATGTATTTCGATGAACTGAATTCAAATGTGAACCCAGAATAGAGCCACGCTCCTCCATTTTTCAATTCGATATTCGAATCTTGAGCCAGAATTGCCTCCATCCCTATTATTGCTTTAAATCGCGGAATACCTCTGAAATTGTGGTTTGTAAATTTCACGGTCTTTTTGTGATTTAAAGAAAACTGGAGTGTGATGGTACAATTCTAGCTTCAGATTCGAATTCAGCGCGGGGACATACATACAGAAACATATCTCAAGTATTTGGGCCTGGTAATTGTTTTTGTGTGTGCGCCTGTGTTATCGATCGAAAAATTTCGATTCATATCCCATCAGTGTAGTGATGCTGAACGCCGGTAGGAAGCGAGTCCCCCCACCCCCCGCTGAAACGTCGGATCAAGTGCCGACGTACCCACCGGCACTCGGAGAGCAATTCCCCCTCATAGTGTTTGCCCCCGCAGGATACCGCTCCACCCGGGAAATACTCTAACTTCGCAACGGGTGTCCCGACGTGAGAGGTAGTGTAGAGTAGATGTTGATGTGGGTGTGTAAGAGGAAATGAGAGGGCTAGAAAGAGGAAGGAAAGACCGCGCGCAGTGTGGAATGTTTTCTACTTTTCCGGTATCGCTCTCGCATTGAAATTACGTAAAACAACGCCTCGGAGCATCCCGGCTACAAGAATTATCCTGCGGACAGCCGTTGAATATGAACTTGCAATATAGCTGTGTCTAAAACTTTCCTAAGCTCAAACTCGAACCGTAGGGCCTCCGGATTATTTGCAGCTCTGAGCTATCGCGTGATAGTAGATCAATGCGCAAGTGCATTTTCAAGCATGTGGGCTGATGCAGACCTTCCGATTTCACGAGCCGAGTTCAATTCCCGCGCCGCCGGCGCTCGCATACTCACTGCTGTACTTGTGCCCGAAGACGTAGAACTTGTGCTCGAAGTACTTCTCGTAGGCCCTGAAGCGGCAGGGCTGCTGCTGCTGGGGCTGGCCTCTGGCCCGTGCGCCCGCCCCGCCCGCCGCGTCGGGCCTCCGCCGCCGCGCCGCCGCCGCCGCCGTGGCCGCTCGCGCAGATTGCCGCCCGCGCCCGTGGTGGGCGTGTCCGGGGTTTGGGCGGCGGGGCCGGCGGCGACGGTGGCCAGCGAGCCCAGGGGCTTGTGCACGCCCGCGGCGCTCGCCCACGCGTCCGCCACGTCCTCGGCCTGGCAGGCGCGGCAGCGCGCGGGGGACTCTGGCCGCGTCGCCTCGGCCGCCGCGCCGTCCGCCGCCGCCGCGTCCGACACCGCCGCCGCGGCTGCTGAACCACAGGCGGGCGTTGCGTTCGCGCCACGCCTACACTACCATTTTTCTATAGTGGTCGACGACAACAGGTCATTGGTACTCCTCCTGCCTTATAAAATGAAAATATAGATACTCAATGCGTGGCGTCCTTCTTGACAGGCTCTGGCCTCGCGAATGTGCTTACCTCTGTTAGAAAGATGACAAGCACATTTCTGAAGCCAGGAGCCCCGTTGAGAAGGACGCTCACGAACTAATTAAAAATATTCATTTTATCCGACAGGAGCTGTAACAATGACCTGTTGTTATCGGCAACTATAGACAAATCGACGAATAGGCATGGCAAATTTTATTATTTACACACACACATATATAATATATATGTATATAGTATTTATATATGTTATTATATTATATATGTATAATATTATGTTATATATATATTGAATTATATATAGTATATGTATATATATGATATGTATATATATGTATATGTATAGTATATATATATATGTATATATATATATATATATATATATATATATATATATATATACACACATCACCGAAGTATAGATTTGTTGATAAATTTGTTGGAACATTTCGAAGTAAAATCTCGTGATACAACCTGACGTATTACATAACAAGTCAATATTAGTTTAGAGTATATTCTGCCTTAAATTTAATTGTCATCTTCAGTTTCGGATCCATGTTCTATGGAGTCAAGGTTCAATCTGGAGTTTAATGATGTTACCACATAAAACATTAATCATAAAAAGTAACAATATTGGAGAAAGGTCGCAAATAGCCAACGGTTTCGTGCCGACTGCAGATCTGATGACCGTAACAGTTGTCAATGGATGTTGATTGCGAGCAATCCTCAAAAGAATTAGATACTAGAAATTTTATTTATATCATGATAATTTTTTGTTGAAACCATTGATGTTTTTGAAGAAACATAACGATCTCATGAAAACATCAAAAGAAACCCATCGATGTTATAATGACTATGTTTCTACCGTCCTTGGCCCAGCCACCCTCGCTGCGCGCGGTCTAGGCTGCACTCTGCCATCTATCCACTCGCAGTGGCTACTTACTTGTACAGGAGACGCCGTTCCATTGGCACCTGTGCCTAGTCACGCGGCGTCTCCCGGACAACCAAGTAGCTACTGACTCCGGCCGCGGAAACCTCCGCTGTCAGGCCACTCAGAAGTCTAGCTATCCCTTCGTCCGCTCCTCCGTTCATTTGTCCGTTGCGCGTTCGTGCGTCCATTCATCCACTATCGCTTTCATCCGTCTGTCCGTCAGTCCCTTCGTTAATTTGTTCATTCACCCAATCGTCTGTTCATCCATTCGATCATTTACCCGTTGTTTCTTTCGTTTTTTCTTTCATGTTTTCAATGACGCTTCTTTTTACAAGTCAGTGAGTCCACCGACAAACTCATAAATCTGATAAAACTGGTGTATAGAGTAGTTAAGAATAAATGTTAGAACCTGGGACCTGGTCGAAAATCACTTTTTATCAATGTACATATATTGGGAAATCTCTTAGCGAAAAAGTTACAAAGGCAACCGTTTCTGCGACTGCGTTTCGCGGATAAATGAACTACGTGTACGTTTAACAGAAGTCTCTGAAGAAGGCCACAATACGTTGGCCGAAACGCTAGCCACCACGTCAGTGACGCGGCTCGTTTCGGATAGCGTAGACAACACAAACTCCGGCGCGGAAACCTACGCAACCAGGTAGAGAAGAAGCAATTGATAGAGAAACGAAACGGAACTTGCGAAAACGCACTTGAGAGAGGCAGATGTGACTTGGCGACGAGATCAGCTGCAGACGCAACCGGTCAGCGCCTGCCGGCCTATGCAATTCGATCGTCCGTCAGCAGTCAAAACTCGGAATTAATTCCGTTTGACGGACTTGTTAGGTCGACATTAATATGGCAATCAAAGGAATGCGCAGCTTGTCACATCGGCTGACGAAGTGCAGAAGGATGACGTATGACGACCCCATCTGTCATCCTCGACAACGAGACTCGTCATTACGAAAAGATCGCGGGTGTCGGAGAGGTCCTGGCCACGTGCCACGGGAACACTTTGTTCCTGCTCCGTTGCGAGGCCCTTCACGCTGCAGAGCCCTGCTGCGAAGCCGCGATTGCAACTGCCCTGCCAGACGACCCACGTACGTGCAATCCTTCGAGGCGAGGTATTCAACTCGTCGTCACTCTCACGTATAGGTGTTGTGGTGCGTTATCGTTGGCATTTTTCATGAAATAATTATAAACGTTGTCATTGCCAACAGTAGTTTTGGTTATAAGAGCAGCTTTCGATGGCTTGGCCCGGCGGGGTGCGGTGTGGGAGTGGTGCCTAATAGTAATTTTAGTAAAGAAGAAAGACTATGGTTTATGTTTTCATTCAATAAGTTATTATTTAAATGAATATATAGGTTTTCTTAAGTTAATCTGGTGTGGTAGTGATTTTCTATTTCCAGTATACGAATGTCTGTGTGTGGATTGAATGTATGACCTGTCTGTAGTAAATGTTTGCAAAGTGAGATTTACAGGTGTTGTGTTTCCAAGCATGTATTTGTTCCCGCCGGAGCTGCACAGTGACAGCGCACCGCACCCAGGCCATTGCCCTCCACCCCACGGCCGGGTACTTAAACCCCTTGGCTCGCCCGACCCCGCGTAATCGTTTTTGTGGCTTCCATTCAGCAGGTAAGGAATGACTCAACTTACATTACTATGTTTGCTGTTTAAAAAATTTTACGTATCCTTATTCTATTTCATTCATTTTCCTTTAGTATTAATGACTTCCCCCCTCACTTTTTTCTTTCTTTCAGTTTCTAGAATGTTAAATATATTTTCCAAAAAACTGTAAATTATTTGTAACCTTTATTATAATTTTGTTGTAAAATCAAAGGAATATTCACGTTTTAATGTTTTGTTTTTTCGTCTTGTACCAGACAACTGATGATGATGGCTAAGCCATCGAAAGCTGCTCTTATAATAAAAACTTTTGTTGGCAATGACAACGTTTATAATTATTTCATTCTCACGTATGTTTATCCATCTCTCGAAAGAGAAAATTTGTGCTTTTGAAATCCGGAGTATGAAAAGAAAAATTAAAACAGTCCAGTGAATAGTTGTATCGAAAGTTTGGTTTTGTGTTTTTCTATTTTAAATAAACGTGTTATCGCTATTCAGACAGGAACTCTAAAAAGTGACTTTACTAGCGTATTATGTAATTAAAGCAGAGTAGTAAACTATATGAATCGATTCGACCCAGAGCGTCTGCCCCTGAGGTGCTTAGTGCTGGCGCCAGATGACAGGTAGCTTGCTCACTTGGTGCCCCCCCCCCCCCAAATAAATTGAAACGCCTGAAACCTCCTAATCACAGACACACTTCTGTGTGATGGTACCTCCCCTCTCTCTGTGGAGGCTAGTCAGCGGTTCATCACAATACGAGTACACTAACTCTCGAGGGACAATGATAGTGTCAGTTCTTTCTATGTGGTATCATTTTATCTGCCTCCCAGTTACCACACTTGCATCAACACTCACGGCCGTCACTTCTTTTATAATTACAGTTGTGCTCAACTGTAGTAATCGTTGCAACACTTGTCATATTTAAATCCCACATGCTCTAGAACTTATTAAAATTCCTTCTGAACTATCCTCTATTTGAGTTTGTTCGGATGTAGTAAATCAGTAAGTGTGTGTTCAGATAACCGTCCGTGTACGAATATTTCATAGTCGGTTAGTTCTTTCATCCGCCAAGCCTCCCGTCATCCGTTGGTACTTCCTTGGTTCGTTCGTTTTTTGGCTTGTCCGTTTGCCCGTTCGTCCTAATTTCAGTTTCTTTGTCCGGGAAACGTATAGGCCTCAAAATCTCCTAACAATTGTAAATTGCATATAATTACACGTGCGAGAAAGAAAAATATCAAAGTTTACTTCATCGGACAATATATAAATCGGCTTGCACAAGCACCTCTTCCGAGAAGCAGCAACATGATAACACACAGTATATTGTGGAATTTAAATATCCAGCGAGAGACTGGAGTGATATTTATATTTGTGGGGATGCGTCTGGCCCTGCGAACCGTCAAACGCTTGTGATGGAATGCGTAATATACGAGTTTATAAATTGAATAGTATCACGTATTCATTACAAATAATACGAGAAAGGATGTGAAGATTTACTATTATTAGTTTTGGAAATAACTTAAATTAAAAGCTAAATACAATTTTGAATGATTCGGTGGGTTCTTTGATCTTCTCTGCATATTTCAAAAGTCTTCAGTTTTTATTTTGTCACCTTACTACGTAAGAAGAGAAAATATTGTAATAATGCCCCGGAATTCTGCGATTTTTCGACAGAAAAACTCTTATTGCCGAGTCCTGGTAACGAAAAGGAGGATAAATCTTATTCAATAGCAAATTATAGAAAATTACTTTCTCTAACACTTGTGTAGTCAGTATCCATGTTTTGTAGAACCTGATACTGAAAAATGGGTTGCAAAAGTCTGTCCATCCGTGTGTCTGTGAACCAATGTAGCGCAAAACCACGAGCAGGATCTTTACCAAAACTAATATTCCCCCATCTCATATCGCGGCCGCTTGGACTTAAAGATATTTTGATTTTGGGGTAATTTACCTTAAGCTTTAACATTTTCAAAATTTTTCCATAAATTGAATGGGCGAAAACCAGAATGGTATAAGTGAGATTTTATAAATTGTGGGTAAAATGTTTATTTAGTTCAATATAACTGTCAAGTCATAGTGATTTGTTTCCTCATAAACACCACGGCATTTCAGTTGTTCATTAAAATCACGAAATTACATTGCAACTCAAATATAGCCTGAAATAAACACGTTTTTATCAGAATTTATAAAATGTCACTTATACCTTTCTGTTTTTCACCCATTTTAATTGATCCAATTCCCGCTTAAAATGGAATAGGTTGCATTTTCGTTTAACTCTCCAAATATTTGAAAATTATAAAAGTTGAAACTTTTCTCAGCATATATTCCATCACTATAATATTGGATATAAAATTTCCCCTAATAAAATATGTTTTTCAGACATAAATCTGGAAGAAACGCCATGAAGAATGTTTTGAAAATATTGGCAGTTTACTCATTTTTCGTCAGGCATAGGCAACTTTTAAACAGTTATTTTCTCTGAAATAGCTCCAAATTCTCCTTTATTTTTTTCATAATACGTACAAAAGACCGGTAAAGAAATTGACGCTGGTTCCATTTTTGGCGAACCTCCAATCTGTCAAAATTCGCAAAAATAACATTACAAAACTACAATTGATAAAAGAGACGGAAAGAGAAAGCGATTGAAATGAAATATGTTCTAAATTTTGAATAGGGTTTACACTACTTCCTTTTGCACCCATAAATAACTTAGTGTGCTGTATCACCGGGTTCTGTATGAGCAACGAGGACTGAATCACCTGTATACATATAATACAGAATATGTACATATCGGATTGGCATTACGATATGTCACGGTATTTACGTATACAGTTTGTATGTATTTGACACACTGCTCACAGAATGTTGATGCACAAATGTTGACACTGCCATGAGTAATTTGCTTCCCAAAAATTGAAGGGGTGCCCTGAATAAGAAGGTAACCGACAACTTTTAGGCGATGATCCACTACCTGCACACTCAGCCATCTTATTTGATGTCAGATCCTAATTGCACAGAATGCGATGTACAACTAATTAATACTTATTTCACTAATTTACAAGACTTCATTTCTATTTTCTCCTGTGAAGCCTGCACACTAATTAAATCATTAGATCTCATTTTACAAAATAGAAATTATTCCGATTTTGTTATCTTGACAGCTTTATTACCAGTCATTTCTGCTAATGAAAACAAACAATAAAAATCATTTTATTCAAGATATACAAGAACGCATTCTACCCCTGTCCCAAAGTAATTGTAATATCACTCTTACATGGATCCCTTCTCACCGAGGAATTAAGAGAAATGAAGATGCGAACTACTTAGCAAAAAAGGCTCCTAAACTTCCTTTTCCCAATAACTCCGTCTCTTGTTTCCTTGATGACTTTAAAAAACTCTTTTTATTATCAACATTTCGACTACGGTACTCGAAATAGAAAACAAAATTTTCAAAATTACAAGTTAGAAATTCAATTCCGGATACTCCTCTCCAAGTTCACAAGAAAACATCAATTTTTTTTATGACTCCGAATTGGCCATTTTACTTTGAGTCACAGTTATTTATTTAAAAAAGTCAAGTCTAGTTCCATGTCCAAGCTGTAGTGAAATTATTTATATTTACCATTTAGTAGTAGAATTTCCTTTCACAAGAGAAAAAAAACTTAAAATATTATAGTGATATCCATTCTTTATTAAATTCTACTTTTCAGGTTCTGGATTTTTTTTACATTTTTATGTGGTACACAATTATATAAATAAATACAGTATTTATTTTATTGTTAAAAATTTCAGTGCTTGTAATATTAACTGTATTTAATATTGAATGTTTTAAACTGTTAAAAGACAATGATATGAAAGGGAGTCAAAAATGTAAATTTTCTTATAATATCAAATGGTAAAACAGATTGTGATCGCTTATGACCATGAAGTTGCACTGCGACCTGAATTAAAATAAAATATATAACTAATTAATAACTATCGGAAATTTGAGTGCGCCACGATGTAGTGTCGATTTTATACCTTTTTGTATTCCATCATTATAAAAGAACCTTTTCTGTAGCAAGAAATCGCTCATAATCTTGCATTTTACGGCACAAATGATGACGTATTATATTTTATGTCACGAATGATTGAGTCATCACAGATTCAACTAATCGTAGCGAGAGAATCGGGAGGTGGTAGAGCTAAAGGGAACAGCCGACCACCGTTTACTCGCACGAATTTCAAATACCCGAGTCGTCACAAGGAAGGTGTTTCGCAAAATTAAGTTTGATTCTCATATAAATGTATAATGCTGTTATACAAAAAATATAGTATGAAACTCTTTTATAATGTTTCCTTATTACATTCGTAATCACTTGAAAACTCGCTCCTAAAGTCACTCGTTTTCAAACTATGTACTCATGCCATAAAGCTTAACATTATAAACTAATTGCATAAACTACAATTATTAGACTTATATCATTTTACCAATTTTGTTGGTTCCATCCTTATTCCAGGCACCCCTTCAATTAATTTCATACAAACATTTCTATTGGATCCCAGATACAATAAATGATAAAAAGAGCTATATTAGTGGCCATAATTTACGCATTCATAAGATGGCGTTTTTTGATGGCCTTCAGTTCTGAATGCTTAATTTTAAACATTTATTTTACTTTCGAAAAGTTTGATTGGTGATTACGGCGTACAAATACTGGAAACTTCTTCCGTGTAATTAAAGCGAGCTTGATATTATCCTTGTTTGTTAATATGCTGCAAATACTGAAACAGTTATGCATGTTTTTCTTTCTTAGTTGTAAGAAATGACTACTGTTTCTGACTACCAAAATAATCGCAGATATTGATTACTTTGTTTCAATTTATTTTGAATTTTTCATGTGATGGTTGAAATGTTAGAAGAGAAGAAATGGCAATATTGTATTACATAACCGTTCTCATAGTGCAAGAAATATGTGCTGTTTCGTCACTTGTAGTGTCTTCAGATTTAGTAAGTTAGAATGAAGTTCATAGAACTGATATATCGCTTATAATATAAACAAATTTTATTTTCGTTCGACATTTTGTCATGGCAGCCTCGAATGAAACATGACGCGAGGATTAACGCCTCGTCGCAACGCATTGCAGATCGTTTGGAGAGGGACAGCAATAGAGGCTGGTTTAAATAAGTGAATCGGCTTTGTATCGAATAATTGTGCAGCGTTGCTCAACAAACGCACACAAATAAAATGCCCCTAAAGCTCTTTCAACTTAAAAGAGGAACTGTAAACAATTTAGCTTTGTTGCTTCGGCTTATGTTTGTTAACACCAGAGATAGGATTTATCTCAAAGAAAAATAATGTTTTTTAGTTCATGTTTAATGTGCTGCCGTACCGTACATCTGAACGCGATAAAATTGTAAACTTATTGCTTGCACTTGTGGGAGAACAGTCATAATAATATAGATAAATAGTAGCAATAGACAAAGTACAATTATTGTAACTTCACTAGATGGCGCTCCAGCACAAGATGAGGCTTCATTTGAATTCAATTTCCAATACTCATGAACATAATTGTTGCTGAGCGTCGCCAAGTGTCATGGGCCGAGACAGAGGACAGGGGTAGCGGGTGGTGCAAGAGAGAGAGAGAGAGAGAAAGAAAAAAAAGAGAAAGAGAGAAAGAAAGAGAGAGAGAGAGAGAAAAGGAAAGAGAGAGAAAGAAAGAGAGAGAGAGAGAGAAAAGGAAAGAGAGAGAAAGAAAGAAAGAGAGAGAGAAAGAAAGAAAGAAAGAGAAAGAAAGAAAGAAAGAGAGAGAAAGAAAGAAAGAAAGAAAGAGAGAGAGAGAGAGAAAAAGAGAGACTGCGGCAGCAACGCGTCGGGTACAAACTAGAATACACCAAAAATCTCTGTAATGTGCATTTACGCAGTGAACATTTAAAAACTAACACTAAAAATGTAATAAATAAAATATTTATAAAAGTAAATTATTAACTCTTTACAACATTGTTTTGCATAATTTTTACGGGCCCAATTTTCTGACCTACGTTTCCAAGGTCATTGGCCTTGAGATTAAGGATTTAATTAATATAATTAAATACAATAATAATAAAACAAGTGTACAAGTTTTAAATGACAATTTTTTTATTAACCTGTGTCATACCTTTTTTCAATTCTTTTTTTGAAAACTGAAATTGAAAATTGTAATAAATATGTTATAGATTAATTTAAAAAATTTGTCATTTGAAGCTTGTAGATATGTTTTGTTTATGTTGAATTCATTTATGTTTTTTAGACCCCGAAGATTAAGGCCAATGACCTTCGAAACGTAGGTCTGAATATTGTATATAGTAATAAAAATGTATTACATGAATACCTCTAAAAATTAGAGAACCATCAAACCAATTTTAAAAAAAATCAAGTACGGCAGTATTTGAACTTATTCTCATTGAATAATTTTAAAATTTTCTTACATAACTTGTTCCATGCCATGAAAATTCTGCGAATTATTTCTTTTTTGCCATATAAAAGAAAACAATGTATTCTTGTACGTAGTCACATGTTTTTGATTAAATATTGTTGGTAACTCTTGGTGATGTGTCATTATTTTGGTTTGGATCTGTTCACAGTCAAACTTGCTTTTTGTCAGGTGTTATTTAACTCTTCCATCATGTGTACCACGTCTTGTGTCCTTTTTGCAAAGTAAACAACATCGTCTGCAAATCTCAGGTCAGTTAATTTTCTTTCATTGATCAAAATAAAAATATCTATTTCCAATTCATTTTCTTAAGTAATTCTTCCAGAATACATTTGGGAGATATGGGGTATCCTTGCCTAACGCCTCTTCGTAACAGGAAAGCTTCTCCGGCTTCTGTACGTATTCGAACATTGCTCGTTGAGTATATTTTGGCTAGTAGTCGTATATATTTCCCGTGTGTACCTCGTTTATGTAAAACATAGAATAGTACTTGGTGCTCTACACAGTTGAATGCTTATTTAATGTCTATAAAGGCTATATAAATTTTAAGGTTGTATTATTTGATCTTTTCTATGATTTGGTTTAATGCCTGGAGGTGATCTGCTGTGGAGAAAACAGTTCTGAATCCAGCTTGCTCATTGGAGTTTTCCTCGCCAAACTGCTTGGTTAGTCTTGTTGTTGTTGTTATTATTATTATTATTATTATTATTATTATTATTATTTAGAACAATTTATGTCTTATATAATATTGGTCTGTAATTATTTAAATCATTTCTAGATTATTTTTGTGAATAACTGTGATTCTCTTTTCTAACCATTGCTTTGGTATTTCATATTTTTCGAGAATTTTGTTAAATAGTTTTGTGATTTCAGGTATGAGTCCTGGTAAGACAATTTTCAGTTAAGATACCTTAATCATTTTTCTTGCCTTTAATTCCATTATTGCTGATCGGACTTCGCTTATAAGGATTGGTGGGGTAGTTTCATCTGTAGCAGCATATTCCAGTACGATTACGCTGTACATGTCGGATGAAGATGTAAACAGTTCTTTATAAAATAGAGGTGCGTATTTATCAATTTCCTATCTAGACGCATATTTACTTTCGACTTTTTGTGTTACTGCCAGTATCCAATGCCTCCCTGGAGCTTATTGGATTATCTTCATAATGAGGTCTGACTTAAAATCTCCCATGTCGTTTCTGAATTCTCTTTGGAAGAGCTTGTTGTCGTTTCGGTATTTACTTTTCTTTTGTTCGATTTTATGTCAGCTGGTCTTTAATGATTCTCTGAGTTTGATTATTTTTGAGTATTGCTTTTCTGTTTACCACTTGCTTGCGAAGCACTTTTTGAAGACATGGCTATCGTGTGCTAATACGAGTATAATATAAATTCGTATAATATATTTTCGTACAATATATTTTCGTACAATATATTTTCGTACAATATATTTTCGTACAATATATTTTCGTATAATATATTTTCGTATAATATATTTTCGTATAATATATTTTCGTATAATATAATTTCGTATAATATAATTTCGTGTAATATAATTTCGTATAATATAATTTCGTATAATATAATTTCGTATAATATATTTTCGTATAATAGTAGACTCCAGTTCTTTATAGTGAAGGTGTACTTCGTGGGTTTTACGTAAGGGTAGTTCTTCTATGCGTCTTTCGACTTTGTGAATTTCACTGAATCTATATTCGAATGAGTAAATTTATTTTTATACAGCAATGCTTATATTCTGGAAATTCCGGTTTTTGCTGCAACTATTCTATGGTCAGAGTCGAATCTGAAGTTAAAGATAGCAGCCATTTCCTGTACTTTATGTATTTGATAAGCAAGTATAAAGTCTTTCTCGTTTGGAGTCTTGCCGTTTGGAGAGCACCACGCCCACTTATCCCCTGGTTTTGTTTTGAAAAAAGTATTAACAATTTTCAGTTTTTGGCATTTCACAAACTGGCCTCTGACCTCTGCCGTTTCTTTTTCCTCAACCGAATTATTCCATTGCTTCTTCATCTGGGTGAAGATTTCTGATTACTTTGGCATAAAATCGCTGATAACAAAGTTCAAGGGTGATCAATGGCTGTAAAATGTGTCAATTAGAAATGTCTCAAATTATTCTTGTGTGCTTGCTTCGGTAAGGGCGTGGACTTGAATGACTGATTCCGGTCAGAACATTTTCAACTTCAATACCGCAATTCTCGCCGAGATTCCGTGTTTCGTCAAACCTGTTTTTCCGTCTTTTATTTATCCAGAATCCCACTCATTTTTGTCCTTTAGTCATATAGTTCAATAAATCTCCATTTGGTTTTTCGATGATTGTTTCACTTCGAATTTCTATGTCCTATGGTATCGTAGGTCCTGTTCTTCAAGGCAGTTTCGAACTTTTCAATTCGCGCTTCCCTGGGTCCCTGAATGAAACGTCGCAATAGAAAGTGATTTTTTCTTAGAAAGACAGGGATGTGATTTTGATGTCTGATTTATTTTCGCTAATGGAAGTTCGGGAGCTGGTTTCGTACATTTGTGAATAGATGTGTAACACTGTTGTCTTGATTTAATCTCTTGGCTCTTAGTGTTTTGTGAATTTGCTCCAATATTTTCAAAATCCATTTATTTGCAGCCTCCTAACCAACCTTGACTGAATTTCCTTTCTATTTTTCTTCTTTTACTTTCAAGGGTATTGATGTTTGTATTTTCTATTTTTGACGTGTCATGCCATTTTCAAAGAAAATTACTTGTTCACTTAGCTTACCTTTGTTTTTCATTACTTCCGTATTATCATCGAAATAATTCACCTTCACTTTGATTAATTCAGAACCTTTCCGTTTGATCCTTGTACTATATGGAACGTGTCTACGAATGTTTTGTTTAAGTGTTTCTAGTTGAAAATTTCTCCTGTATTTTTTTTGGCATCATTAAAATTATTGGAGTGATATTCCTTCATAAGAACCATTAAACAATAACAAAAATGTCACCAAGCAAGGCGATGTATAAACTCGCTTATAGTAGTGTTTCATTTTCTTAATGTTATTTTGATCCACGATATTCGGCGGTATAACCCATACACTATTAAATCGCTTATAATAACCAGTATTTCACAGGTGCTTCTTAATAGAGTGAACTTGATTCACTTTAATCTACGAGCATTACCTCCCAACACTGCTGACTTGTGAGAAGCCACAGAGTGCAGAGAGAAACCTGGCAAGTCGAGGTCAAACCTGCGAAAACTGACAAGAAGTGTTTCCTTTAAAGTCTCTTTAAAAACGCTTTTCTATACGGAGTATTGCGGGAAAGTTGTTTTCTGATCGAAAAATTGACCGTCTCTGATACCCATGTGATTAAAGAAAATGGGCATATACCTGGAGATGAGGGATCGATTCCCAATCGGGGAGTCAAATTCTTTGACTGTGAAAACACGATACCATTTACATTATTATTATTATTATTATCATCATCATCATCATTATTAATAATAATAATAATAATAATAATAATATTAATTTGCAGACCGTGCAACTGAAACATAACTCAGTAAACTCACTTTTGTTAAAATCCGTAATAGATGTATTTTATTAAACGGTTGGTAACGGGTAAATTTGCAATCGTCTAGGGCAGACCGTAGATACTTCTCGTTCAAAGAGCCACGATGATTGATGCATTGGAGGTAATGACAATGCACGTAACGACGCAGTCTAAACTGAACAATTAAGGCAAAAATATTGATATTACTGTTGCCGGTGTTCCGAGTATGTACCTGACAAACACCAAAGGAGGACGAGTTGTATCACGCTCAGAGCACATTTTCAATCGACTTGCAAGCCCCTAAAAAATTGTAAAATTTATTCTGAACCATTCTGTATTTAATGATTAGTTACAAAAAGCAGATATTACGGAATTAAAAATACAGATATTATAGAATGAGCTATTTCAAATATTTTACCTCCTTTTACAACATCCATTCATCGAAACGCGCCACTAGCTGCGCATGGACAGAACGAACTGGCATTAGCTGAAATTGCGGGCGAATGGTTTCACAACAAATCGCGTAATCGAGTTCTTCGGCGATGAAAAACGTTACTTCGGCGTGAAAATCGACGCCGGCAATGGCGGGCGGCACTGCGTTCGAACGTGGTGTGGCGTGAGGAAACGCCGATTTGCTGGTGCGAAACGCCATTCTGTTGGGAATGAGGTGGCTAACAAGTTTTGCTGCGGAGCTGTAAAATGCAAACTGCGCTACAGAAGAATTCACCCCCGAAGAAAAGAGAAGGCTATGAAGTAAAATCTCTTTCGGTTATAGCAGCCGTGCGTGGTAAAGATAAAAACAGGTAAAAATAATTTGGACAAACTACCCGGTTCTCGCAAGAGCATGAGGAGTATTTATTGTCTCTGTAATTTTGATAATTTTGAGGAATTGTGAGGATAATGCATGCATAGAAATATTTACCAGCTTATCAGAGTTTCTAGAGACGATGGTTGTTATCTCGATTAATAAGAGTGGCAATATAGTAACGAGTTTAGAAGAGTGAATATGTGTAAAACTATTCTTTGATGAGGAAATCGATAAGGAAAATTCATTCAAGTGCAATGACGTTCCTCTGAAATATTGCTGGAAGTGAAGGAAGACATATGTCTATAATTAAAATCTTCAATTCTTAGATCACTGAATAACTTAAATTTAAAATTACTATTGATACGATTATGTACCACAAATAAAAGAATAGAGACTGCGACACATTGCATACGTTACAATTTAAAGGAGGCACTGTAGAAGTTCGAGAACTCGACGGCTCCATAACATAAACGAAAGATGAGGAAGAAGGCATTATGTGACAAAAAGGCCGTTGAATAAAAATAAATAAATAAATGTTTTCAATGAAACGTTTTAATATTAAAAAAATATAATTTATTCTTGTTCTTCTAATTAGATATTTGCTTATAAATGGTTTTTGGGATTGACGGCCAGATGTTTCTATCATTTCGTCAATGGAAACTTACTGAATACTTCTAATGTTAATTATCAAATTTTATCATCTTTGTTAGGTATTAATTAAAATAAAAAATATTCAAGAGATTTTTGTCCAACGATAAAAATGTAAGAAAGTAGTTTCGTATGTCAGAAAACAACTGAATATTACAAAACTAATATATTTAGTGATAAATGTTGATTACCCTCACATGAAAACATTTTAAACAACAAACCCCACAACATACCTACAACGGCAGATTTATCCTTACATTCATCACCGGAAGTATATAGCTTTCAGTAGGCACTTTGAACGGTTTGCACAATAATATAGTAATATATCTCTAAAATCAGCCAGTTTCAGGATGATGCGGGGTGACGACGCACAAGACAGAATGTGGTCGAGTGTGTAAGTGTTACAGTTCTACCACCTAAAATAATATAATAATAGTGAAAGTAATAAATTTTGTAGCTATTTTTCAATTTCACTGTAGCATTTTGTGATTGTAAACTGACACGAGTGCATTTAAGTAGCATTACCAAACTAGTAGCATTCGCTACTATTTGTACTGACTTCGACGCTAAGAAGTGTATTGATAAAATAAGTAACTTTGTAGTTTATTTCGAAGACTTACAGCTAGCTTGCCAAATGTGACATCACATACTTTGACGTATAAGCATAAGAAATTTTATAAAAATCTGCATGCCTATTAAATTCTTTGTCTACCAGATCGTAAAATGTAAGCTGACATTTGCAAAAAATATTGCTGAAATAGTAGATATTTCTAATTCTTTTAAAATAACAAGAACAAAATATATTAAAGAATTGAACAAATAGGAAAGAATTGAAATTATTCAGAACATTATTAAATATGATGAAGTTGATAACATATTAAATTGTTGTCAACTTCCAAAATTTGAAACGCACGAAGAATTTGTAACTAAGAGAGAAATTGAAATGTTGAGAAATACATTGAGCGATATAGACGAACTTCATTGCAAATGGCAAAAGGAAAAGTGTATTCATAAACATAATCAAGGCGAATAGAAACATTGAGTAATAATATCATTCTATAAATAATAATTAAAAATATCATTCTCATCAAGAAACTGAAGTTTTACAGTCACGAAACTGAACTAATAAGAAACGCATATGAAGTTCAGAGAAGTCAAATTGAAAAGTATTATTTTTCAATAGAATTTAGAATTCAAATATTGAAGTAATCCCAAGCAGGAACATTATATTTTACAGCAGTTTCTGACCATGTTTCTTTCAAAGACATCAAAGAGAAATCTTTTGCTAATTGAATAATGTTTAGATGGAGCTTAATATTGCATGTAATAATACATCCAGCAAGGTGGAAGATACCTAGTTAGGGAAAAATGTGCTAGCAGACGGTAAGTCAGCGCTAGATCTCGACATTCAATGGGGGAAGACCACCCACACTTCCCGAGCAACAAATATGCACTACAGTTACGGGAATAATGACTGTAGTAGTTGACGCGCCCTAAATATCTAACAATCAAAATCAATTGTTAAAAAATTCAATGCTTGTAATATTTAATGTATGTATTATTGAATGTTTTAAACTGTTAAAAGACAATGTTGAGAAATGCAATAAAAATGTAAATATCCTTTTAATGAAAAATTGTAAAAGATATTTTGATCGCTTATGCAGTTGCACACCGGACTAAAATAAAATAAATAATTATTTGAAAACTTTAAACAAATATTATTACTTTAAGAGAAGACAGTCGTAGAGAATAATGTCATTTATGATGTATGGGAAGTAACAAAAAAGGGGTGAGAAGAAACTGACAACAATGGAAATGGACTTCTGGCGCCCACGTTGCGAACTTACTTTAATGAAGAAAGTTAAGAACGAATAAATTAAGCGTAAAGTGGAAGTAAGTTTGAATTTAATTGACACCACTGAATTAAAAATACTAAAATGGTATGGGCACATGAAAAGAATGAAGAGCATTGAAAATATTGTAGAAAAGACAACCGCATACCTATTGAAGGAAGAAAGACTTAGACTCTCGCGGATAGGAGTAGAAGAGAGAATGGGGAAGAGAGAAGTGAAGAACGAAGACCACAGCGATAGGGAGAAATGGAGGCTGAGATGCTACAGACACCCTAGGGTGTAACGTATCTCCCCATTCTACTGCTAGGGAAAGCAGGAGTAATGGGGGTCAAGGGTAAGTGAGTCAGCAGTAGATTGTTGAAAAATATTTTAAACGAACCGTATTGACAGGCAATAACCTGCACTAAGCTATCATTAGTCATAATAACCATAACCAGTTGATCACCGCAACCAAAGTAGGCATATATGGACGATTATCGCAAGGGCAAGGTTCGCTGAGCTGCCCGGGTGCGTGGTATCTCACTTAGCACGCTACAAAAAAGGTGCAAAACATTGAAAGTAGATCCATCTCGTATGGAATGCAAAAAATATTACCAGAAAGAAAATGCTGAACACATAAAGAAGCTTGCAAAACTGTTTTATGGAGTTGAGGAAATTAGTCACATCACATTAGACCTAGTCTACAATTATTGTGAACAAAATATATATTGCTTAAAGTACTAATGTGTTCATTTTGCTTCAGATTGCTGTAGTGACTCCATACGTCTACGCACATTGTGGCTACCATTACCCACATGTAGGGGCAATGGGGGATCAAATGCAAAGATTTGGAAATTCGATATTCGAGAAGGTTTTAATGTACTTTCGACGATCCGGTGGCCGAGATCGCTATGGCAATCGTGCCATAGCGATCTTGGACTGAAGGATCGCGGGTTGGAGTTCCGCCTCGGGCATTATGAATTGTGTTCTTCCTTTCACCCCCTATCATTATCACATCGTGCCACCCTCACAGTTACCATACCGTTACAAGCAACGTTAATGACCTAGAAGTTGATGCGACCTTAAATAACAAAAAAATGTACTTTTGATCATGTTTTGTAATGAAAACACAAGCTTGATAACTAATACGAGATATAACAGCACGTACTTGATCCTAGGAGCAATTGGAACTTATTTATATTGATAAACTAAAAAGTTACCCCTCATTACTCCCGCTTCCTCTACTACAACTGCTCCTTACTCTTTGGCGAAGCGTGAAACTCGACACAATGGAGCGGCGAAGGGCAGTGTGTGGGAGCGAAGGCGAGGCTGCGGTGGCTCGATCCGGTTCGTTCCGGCCTGGCGCGGTCGGCGGCCGCCCAGCAGTTCTTAGCACGCACGCTAGGGGAGCGCAAAGCGATCTCGGGGCAACGCTCTTTCTTAATATGTCAGGGGCGCGATCTTTTCCTGTACGGGCGATTACATATTCTTGTGTGCGTAGTCGAAACGGGAGCAGAGCCATTATGTTGGCTTACGCGAGTAATGCCGTTATGTGGGTAGGCGCGTGCGTGTATTTCTGTGCGTGCGTACGATTTGTGGTTGATATCAATTTCTCTTTGTCGCAGGAGAAGAATTGTCTGTGCATAATGGATAGCTTTTGATACTTGTGTTGATTACTTTGAGTGTTTTGTTGCTTGGGTGAAGTTTCAGGGTTTTGGACGTTATCACGATTACCTTGAAACTCCAGTGGCGCCTCCGTAGCTTACGTCTGAAGGAGAACAGAAACAAATTGAGTTCCCGTATATTTTAACTTATCGAGATGTACATTACCTAATGCAATGCTTATAGGTGGGGTGAAGTAAAATGATCAAAATTCGATTTGTTCTTTCTAAATTCGAAATACTTACGACAGATCGCGGCTTACTCTGGGAATACTGTCGCAAGGAGAGACTGACTGCATGTACAAAGAAGATGGAATGTTCTAGCTTCCTCCTAAGTAATAAAATGGCCGATCGGAAACTGAAGATTTATATACATAAATTCACTTCCTTTTGAACTATAATAAGACACCAACATATTTGGGCGTAATCCTGGACCGCACCTTGACTTATAGAGCTCACTTGAAAAACACATATGCTGAAACTCGCTCTAGAAACAATTTTTTCTGAAGCTGTGTGGGTCGACGTGGAGCGCGGCTACTTTAGTACTTCGTACTTCAACTATCAAACTGGTGTACAGCGCAGCGGAAAATGGAGCTGCAGTATGGTTGAACAGCCGCCATGTCCATTTCGTCAATACCTTTATGTGCACCATAACTGGTTGCATTAGATCGACTTCGAGTTATTGACTTCCCACATTGAACCACATCCCTCCACTTGACCTAAGGAGACAGAGAGCCCTAATGGAAGAATTCAGGAAGATATCCCGTAATACTAAAGTTCCTATTACATCCAAGTAGCCTTCTTCCATACATTGAAATAACGGAAAACATCCATCCAAACAGCCGCATACTTAACAAAAGCAATTTCCAAATCCTAGCAGAATAGGAGAAGTATTGGTTTGTTAATACACTTGCTACAATCCACAATTTCCTCAATACAAGCCAAAACTCTTCGGGTTTTGTTATGTCTCGCAATATTTGGAAGACGGCAAACCAAATGCGAACTGGACATGGAAGATGCGCGGCTTCCGTATGCAAATAGGGGATGGTACCGTCTACAGGCTGTGAGTTTGGTGCCCCCCAGGCCGTGCGTTACTGTGGAGAGTTATGAACTCACAGCCTATCGTGGAAAACCGGCAGATTTCCTATGCCTGACACCAACGGCGAAGAAATGTATTCAGAAGCTGGATGTGCCCCCCTAGGAACTAGCCATTTTTTGTATCCCTCTGAAGACTGTTTTCCTGTTGTGGTATCGTATTGTGATGTATTAAACTGCATTTGTTCTAATCTGGTTCCTGTGCGCTTGCCGTAATATAAATAAATAAATGTCATTTTATTTGAGTACTAGTTTTATTTTTATGAATATTTAGGCTTTTTTTTTCATTCTGTAATTGAGGGAAATCTTGACTCTCATTTTTAAAGGAAAGTGATGGATAATTGTTAGACTTGCGTGTACTATTTGTACTTTTTTAAACATGTTCAATGATTCAAACACTATTGAAGTTCTTTTTCTATATATTTTTTAAAGAATTTTTAATTCAATCAAAGAAATTATAGCAATATCAAAAAAATGTACACACACCATTATGAATATATTATAATGAGATAATGAACTTATTAACTGTTAATTCTTACTTCCTTTTTTCCTCTCTGACACCTTTTCCCATTTCTCTTCTCCTATTTGCTTTCCTGTCATTTCGTTTTCCTCTCAATGTCTTTTTTCTTTCAATACAAGCGCACGCACACACACTTGCATACATCGTACTGACATTAACACAGGTAAATATCGACCGATCTCTGCAGTCTTCGCGACTAGCTCCTTCATAGCCCAACATATTTCAGATGTAATTTTCTCAGATAGTAACATCGGCTACTACACTGCACAAAGAACTGCTAATTGGGGGTGAGTATCTTTTTTCCAAAGTGGGCTACGGTCGGTGAACGGGGTCAGAATGGCGAAAGAATGCAAATATCCGACGTCTGGCGCTACTACGGTGTATTTATGTGCCGAGCTGTCGCTGGCCGCGGGCGTAGTAGATGGCGCGATTAGCATCCCGGGCTGGGGGTGGGGTGGGGGTGGGTGGAGCCCCGCAGGTCGCGTGCGGAGGTGCCGGATTCCGATGTCTCAACATTCAGGCACGTGAGGATTCAGAAACTTGAGTTCGTGACTCGCGCGTAAGGTGGCATCATTTAAGTGAGTATCCCTTTCTTACGCGGAGGCTGGTGGGAAAACGCTAAGTTTCATTGAAACCAGAAACGTCAGTAAATCAAATTAATCCACTACTTATTATCAGTTCAGAAAGTGAGGGATGATTAAGATTATTATTATTTATATTATATTATTTATATAATGTTATTTATATTATGTTATTTATATTATGTTATTTATATTATGTTATTTATATTATTATTATTATTATTATTATTATTATTATTGGCGTATAGGCCATTACTGACCACGCTACACGATTAACGTGTGTAATTCTTCCCGGATCAGCTTTTCAACTGTATCCTTGGATTACAACAAGGTTGTTACGCCTTGTAGTGTGAATTATGAGATGATAGGATGATGATGACAGGTGAAGGGACAATCACAAATATGACCATGTCTACGCAGAACTCGAACCTGCAGCCTTCTCGGCACAGACGACGGCTGCCGCAACCGTCTGCGCCACGGGGCCGACTTTATATCATTATTTATATTATTATTACGATATATAATCGCCACCATTCCTTCAGGGGCCTTGTAGGGCGCATATACAGTAATCACAAGGAGTGATAATCGCGCTCGTGAAAACTGTTCAAAGGATTGGTTGTCTCGGTAGCTTAGTGGTTAGAGCAGCTGGGTGTAAACCAGAAGGCCCGGGTTAGAGTGCCGGTCGGGACAAGCAATTCTTTGAACAGTTTTATTATTATTATTATTATTATTATTATTATTATTATTATTATTATTATTATTGATGTTAAATTATGAGTATTTCTAGCCACCATAGCCCCTCTATACCGGGGACACATGTGTAGGACTTAACGTCGTACAGTTTATAAATTATTTCGATAACTGAGTAGATGCAGTATTTGAGAGGTAAATAGCGCTAACATAGACGATTGATGACTCCCGTCCGTAGTCGTAACCAAACATAGGAAGTCCTCATCATGATTCATTTATTCAGCTTTCTTTACACCTACAGCTAATACATTTTCACACAAATCATTGCAATCGTTCTTAAAATCTCCATCGCTCTCTCATCCTCTCTCCTTTATTTTCTTCTTCATTTTTACAATTCTCCGTTCACATTCATGTTTCTTACATATTATCACATTTCCCTTTTAACGGAAATTAAACATTATTGTCTCCTCCCAAATACTAAATTATCCTCCTCCTTCTTCTCTGGTTTCTGCATTATCATCATTTCTGCTTCTCCACATCCATCTTCACATTCTCTTCTCCCTACCCCTCCCTTCTCCCTACCCCTCCCTTCTCCCTACCCCTCCCTTCTCCCTACCCCTCCCTTCTCCCTTCCCCTCTCTTCTCTCTACCCCTCTCTTCTCTCTACCCCTCTCTTCTCTCTACCCCTCTCTTCTCTCTACCTCTTTATTCATCAGTTCTTCAGCGTATCCTGCGCTTCTCAATCATGCATACCTAAGTCTTGGTTTCATCTTTGTAAATATCACATCTCCTGTCTCATCCCAGCCCCCAATACAACCTTATCATCTCGTACCCAACTCTAAACCATGCCATCCTATTTTTACTGTTTTTGTTTCCTGATACTTCACGTTATTTCGTACGCCACCTTTAAGACATCCTACTCTTTTTTTAAAAGTTTTATAATCAATATTTAGACAGTTTCGTACTTTTGTTTCACTTTATTTTTACTACCTTTCGGAGCTCAAATGTGTCGCCATCATCTGGTACAGGTACATTTTGAGCTAGGTAATTGGTAGGTAAAATCGGAATCTATAACAATAGATACTTTTCATAAGGAACTGATTATAATTTTTGTAAGATATTAAAATTCCTGCCTGGATATTTTCCCAATATGAAAAGCTTCTTTAAACAGACTGATCGGCAATACTTTGATACACAGAAGAATGCACAATGGTTCAGGTAAGTTAAGTCATAATGTGCATTGTTTTGGTAGACTATATGGTTGCGTAGGCTTCCGCGGCCGGAGTTTGTGTTGTCTAGGCTATCCGGTATCTTAGTAGACTATATGTTACTTAGATCTTCAGTGATAAGTATACCGGATAAAATGAACAAACTATGATAATTTCATAATTTTTATGAGGTTTAGTACGCAGTTTTTGCGTCATTAATGATATCTAACCGTTTTAAATTTCATAATTACATACATAGTTATGCATTAAAAAATGTAAAATATCCGAGCCCTGCTGATCACTGTGCTGGTCTCATGTGAAACGTGGAGGGGCATTTCCTCTTCTTTCTGTGATAGAATTTTCTTTCGACAGATTACTTTTTAGGATTGACATGTAGAAAGGGATCTTCTCTACATAAATTATATATTACATATGTTTTGTATAGCCAGTTTGATTTCTTTAACAATATTGTTGCTATTGTATAACTCGAATATCTCTGTTGTGTCTCAATCTCAATTGGCCGCTGTTCTGCACTGGCTCAAAGATTCTTCTCAAGACGTTTCTCTCAAATACACCTAGTAGATTTATATCTCTTTTATTTAAGGCTAGACATTTAGTTCCATACATCACTATTGGTTTTAGCACAGTCTTATATACTTTTAGCTTATATTTATGTCTTAGGGACCGCGAGACAAAAAGTTATTTTAGTTCGTAGTAGCTTCTGTTTACTATACTTATCCTTGCCTTAATTTCAGCTGTGTGAGTGTTAGCATGCGCCTGATGTTTTCCAAGATATTTAAAGTAGTTTACCCTTTCAAAGGAATATTCCCCTATTTCCATTGATTTCATGTTAGTTTTCTTCTTGGTTCATTCCATATATTTGATTTTTTTACTAATGACACTTAGTCCAATCTTTTATGCCGCATCAATGAAGCTTGATATCGCCTTTATAGCTCCTCCCGATCACAATATCATCCGCGTATGCCACAAATTGTGCCGATTTCCCAATTATCGCATCTGTTACTACGATACCAGAAACACATATTGCTTTTCCTAAAGCTACGTTAAAGAGTAAGCATGACAATGCATCCCCTGTCTCAATCTCTGACAAAAGGATTGGATATCCATCTTGTTATTTTCACTCTGCAATGTACTTGACGTATAGTTACCTTTATCAGACTGATACGTTTTTTTGGAGGGATTGCAAACTCTTCCATGGTCTCAATTAGTTTCTCCCTATTAATATTATCATATGTTGCTTATTGCCAGGAAACTTATGAAACTATATTTTCAGGTCTTTTCGATAATTGGTTTCATCGTAAGAATATGATTGGTTGTTGATTTCTTCTCACTGAAACCACATTGCTTATTTCCGATAAGTGATTCAGTGCAGTGTTTCAGTCGTTCTAACAAACCATTGAAGAAGAACTTATTTCCTGCGTTTAACGAACTGATTACTCTATAATTATCCGGTTGTACTCTATCCCCTTTAAGTGTATGTTGGGCATATCAGTGATCCTCCCAAAGTGAAATCACTGTATATGGCCAACTGTAAGCCATTTTTAAACGTAAATAACTTTACATATTAAAAACAATTTTTGTAATATTCCGTTGTAAATTTCAAATCTACGACAAAAACGCTTAACAAATTCAATAAATCACCCTTTATTAAACCTTTTCATGGCGTTTTTTGCTGCGTGACAAATTTATAATTAATTTGGTGATGTTAATATGCGGAGAGAGTTGTGTTTGATTACAGTGTGAATAAATGCAATTATTACCCGAATAGTTTCTTTTTTATAATTTACTTTTTTTAATTTTTCGTAATAGAAACCATGGAGTACACTTTGAAGTACACTTTGTTCCATGAAAAAATAGTTAAATAATGTTAATTACTCGTTGTTCACATACTCTCATGTTGATCTATATATTTACATCAAATATTAAGTGGAAATGTATTATTTTGGGTAGAAGATAATCTCTCTATAACTTAAAAATGCAAATTTGGTTAATTATTGAAAATGAGTATTAAAATATTTTTATTTTGGAAATATTTTATTAGAACTCATTACATTCCTCTTTGGATGAATTTTTCCAAATGTATTTACATTTTATGAATCTCTAAATATTTATGTAGAAGAATTCGAGACCGTGTGATTGTGCATGAGCAGCTATGTGCTAAATTGGTGACTCATAGATATTACGTCCTCAATAAATCATAAGTTCGTGTTAAATACGATATACAATAATTACTAGCATAATTTGCGATAAATCCTTCTGTTGTTTCATGAACCTCGATTAATCCTTCTTCCTCGCCAATGTCAAAACTGTTTCAAGCGTCAGATCTCTATTATATGTGTCATTCGTGTATTAATTATCCACGAATTATCCATATATAATATTATTATTATTATTATTATTATTATTATTATTATTATTAATTATCCATAAAAATCAGGGACCCAAGTTGTTAATTAAAGACGTCAAACTTAAAAAGTAGTCTAATGATTGTAGCGTGAACTTTGCATTGCATATTCTTCACCTTTAAGTTTTCATTTCTTCTATGCTCGGTATATCTCTACAAAACACCGCTGTGCGCTAATGTTTATTGAACATGGAAGAAATTTTTGTCTAAGTAATCTGCTTTCGTGATATGAATCTTATTTTATGACCGCACCATGCAATAAGTTATTAATTCCACACCGAGCACTACGAGTTATTTCCTTGGTGGGTGATCATGGCTTAATTGCCTACTTCAGCCTAATGAGATTTTGACGCATGTGTCCGATAGGTACTGGAGGTAAAGTGACCTTTTGGTCTTTGACTTTCTTTTTGTTCGGTCATGAATAGCTGCACCTAATAACTCGCCTCGGTCTAGAATTTTTTCTCTATCTCCGCTCGTTCGTTTTAGTCCCTTGTTTCTTTTGTGTTATTAAGCGAGACTTATTTTCCTCTCGCTCTGCTACAGCTATGTACACGCCAATCGAAAGGAAAACAGACGTCGTGGGTAGCCGAGATAGTTTGTGTGGCCCCGGATTCTCAGTGTTACAAGAGCCATGTGTTCAAATTTCATCTCGGTAATGGATGCTTGTTTGTGTCTTGGGGCATTGTGGAGCTCTTCCCACTGTCAACCTTCTTTCTACCATTCCTAGACATTACATTTTGGCAATGGGTTCGAATCGCACGCAAGACATGGATGGTAAGTGTTGTGGCGTGACGGGCATTCATAGTACAAAATGTAACGCCCTTGAATCTCAAATATTTTCTAATTTTTCTCCTTCTTCGGTAACTTGTGTGAGCGCGGGTGATATGAGGTGCGTGAAAAAAGGGCTGTTGGAGTGCAGCCAAGATCACCCACACATGAAATAACTGAGTGCTACAGTGTAGAGTTAATAACTTAGTGCATAATGCGGTCAAAAAATAATATTCATATCGTCATAGCTTGGGTCTTTTCGTCTAATTCAATACAGGACTAAGTGAACGGCTCAAAAGGTACGCTTGACTAACGTATGTACAACGATCACGATCACACTAGTACAATTGATGGGAGACCGCTAGACATGACAGTGGCTACACTTCGCGTAATCGTCTCAGACGACGATGGTGTACGTGTGTAGGCACCGAAAGATGCATAGATGTACAAAATGGAAACGTAGAAACAAAAAACAGACGATTCAATTACAAAGTACTTCCTTCTATTTATATGTGGTAGTGGTGATGGTGATGGTGGGGTGATGGTGGGGTGATGGTGGGGTGAAGGTGGGGTGAAGGTGGGGTGAAGGTGGGG
>BOPP01000082.1:4363317-4403869 GCA_017312745.1 Gryllus bimaculatus
TGACGGTGGGGTGACGGTGGGGTGACGGTGGGGTGACGGTGGGGTGACGGTGGGGTGACGGTGGGGTGATGGTGGGGAGTTTTCCGGCAAGCTAGTTTCCCTGCACTTTCAAGGAAATGTATTACAAACAATGCACTGAAGAGGTCTGGTGGCTCATCTCTTTGGGGCAAATATAATTTAATTCAACAGTGCAACAAAATCTTAAAAGTACTTTCACTCGTGTTTCCAAAAGTCCTCTCCTCAGTATTTGAATCAACTCACTGATACGGATGGGTGCTGACCGAGGTCTCACTGAAAATCAGAATATTTTGAAAATATAACCGACTTTTGTTTCAGATACTTACAATCATTATTATGGATGTGAGAAATAATATATAAATATCTGTAGATGATGTGCTAAACGAGTCTGTTGCACACGTTTTGCTGTCAAGTACTATTCGAAGATTCATTTTCACTGCAATACATTTTATTTTGTTTATGAGAAATAAGTTTAATGCATTTTGTTACCTTTCATAGCATCCAAATCTCTTCTATAATGCAACTGTTTAAATTTTTCTTGCAACCATACGTATTTTTCATATTTAAGTCTCTAACAGTTTTATTGTCACAACCATTGTACTTTTTATGAATCATATATCAAAAAATAAAGTGTTTCAGATCCATCTCAGGCATGAACAATCACGTACTAAACGATATTGTGTTTCTTTAACTGAAATCTTTACTTTGAACCGGCATTCTTTATAATTAGTTTAATTAGCATTCTGTTTAATACAAAATTTATAATCTTTGTGATTCTAAAAATAATATTAATATTTTTTTTAAATATTTGTTTTTTAAATTTTATGACTTTAATAAATTTGGTAACTTTTCCCTTTGAAACGAGCGTTCTATTACTTATGACTATACCCATCTCAAATGAGTAAAAGGGAGGCGCTTTTCTGATAAATAAAGATTTCCTGTCATCGTTGCGGTCTAAGATCTGAACGCTGCTTTGGAGGTCGCGCAGACACGGAAGCCAAGTTCGCGAGTTTTTGAGGATCGTTGCAGCCTAAAATTTGAATTTTTAAGGGATTGAACCTAATGAACGCAATCTCGGTTGAAAAAGTTTGCAAAATGACTTATCTCGAGAATGCAAAGGTGTGCTGCGATTTTCTAAAATTCCACGCAAATAAACCTATTCTCGTTAGATCGAAGTATGAATTATATTCCTACATAATAATGTTTACGGATGGTATCAAAATTAGCGTCAAACGTCTATGATATTTCCACTATTTTAATATAATTAATTTCATCGAAAGGGACCATATATCTGTCGGATCAAAACCAAGGAAACTATTTGCCATATATATATATATATATATATATATATATATATATATATATATATATATATNATATATATATATATATATATATTAGATTGTTCGTAACGGACGGTCTGTTACACCCTGCAAGACGCCTATTAGGAACAGTGATCTTTCGTGCATTTGATTGTGTTAAATTTATATTACTGTTCATTAGAGTATTACGAAAATACCCTGTTAATAGAACGTTTAGAACAACAAGATCAAGTGTTTGCTGATATCCCCATCATCAAATATGTCATGATCCCCTGAATTGATTGCTCATAGGTAATACGAACATATGTTAAATTGGTCGACAATTAAACAAGAGAATCAATATGGCAGCAGGCAGCGTGAGCTTCATTTTGCTTCGAAAATCTGATAGCAACAACTGCCCTCTTGCCTCCCCCCCCCCCCACGGATGTTTGGCGCAACGTTGGTCTCCTATGCAGGGGCTGCAACACGTCGGCCCACTTCGGCCGTGGCCGTGGCTATTGTGCTGTGTAAATGTTGGGGGCAGAGAAATGTCAGGTCACGCGATGCCCTACGGGTACAGGAAATATGTGTGTGTGTGCGCGGTGCGGGGGAATATCGCATATGCCCGGGGCGCGGCTGCGGATATTGTGATAAAGGAACGCACTTCTTGGAAAGGTCGACTGATGAGATTGCTGATTATCCCGTCCCGTCACCTTTAAGCGGGAAAATGAGCTCCCCGCTTCTGTAGAAGAAGTGAAAGGCTGTGCCTGGTTAACATGTTTAACGCGAAGGAAAGAAGGCTGGTGAGGCAAGAAAAAACTGTCCCAAACAGTGAACGCTAGTTAACACACCAAGGACATTATAAGGGTTCTAATGATCGAGGAGGTGACAAAATGCCCGAGGAATTTTTGTCACCACTCGATTATTAGAGCCCTTATAACCCCATTGGTACATAAATAATATTATTGTTTACCTAATTTATGATTTAAATTTGCTAATTCACTAATTAATTAGATGTTTACTCGGTTTCTTTTCATAATTTCCTCCGTAAGATAACATTAAGCTTCATTCAACTATTTTCATATTTCCCTCGTTACCACTATCCTTTCGATCAAGGTAAGTAATGCAGTGTTTATCGAGCTCCGAATCGAAGGCACAAGGTATAAAGTATTAGTAAAAACTAAATACCGTTTTAGAGAGCCCCTAGTAAAAACAGTTTCTTTTGAGACATGCGCAGCATGCTAAAAGTTCCATTTTTAGCACTAGTGTTGGAAGTGAGTCAATGATTAAATATTCAGAAAAACGTGAATGGAACTATGAAAACAAATTACTTTCGCATTATCTACTACTGATCTCAACCCATTTGTGCTTGGTGGAAAAATAATTTGCCATTACATACCATTCATGTTGACGATGATATAGAAAGGTTAGAACAGAAATTTCTTCAACAATGGAAATTTATATCTTGCATCTTTATTAGAAACTATTGTTGATATCAATTGGCAGGATCGTTTGGAAGCCGTGGCGTCTTTCATCTTTTGATATTCGGTAGTGTGTTGTTGAGTGGAAGCACCCCTAAAAAAAATTATGTACGTTGTATGTTTTTAACGTATATCAAACTTTATTATGTATAACACTTTAAGAAAGAACCGATCTTTATTCCTATTTAAATTTACATTTAATTGATAAATTCTACTACCGTTCAGCCTGTTAAAAACGTTTGTGATCATTTTGTTGCTACCGAGTAGTAACATTGTATATTGACTGATGGTCGTATATAATTGTATTCACGTATTGGTACAGACGATCACTAATTTTCAAGAGTGCCAGCACCTGTTAGAAGAACCTAATTCTAGTGATTCTGATGCTGATTGAAGCCACCAGAATGGCATAGAACCACCACTACAACTAGAAGGCGCCGACAGACGTAGATTCTGATCACTCGGACAACGACGTTACAGGGAACCTCGACCATTTCCATCTCAAAATATGAGTTCTGGAAGAATTTTACCTCATATTGAGTAGGATTCTGAGGATTATATACCTTTGAATGCACTTTTAAATATACCAGTACCGGAAAGATTACCTCAATAATTTTATACAAAAAATGACTAGACAGAAATCCGAAATTTACTGTTGCAAATTTTGAAGAAGCTTTTAAACCAGACTCAGAGGGCTTATTGAAGGAGATGATTAAGGATACAATTCAGTCTTTTTCAACCTATTTCACCGAAAGTTTAATTCAACATTAATGTAACTTCAAATTAACTTCTCCCCATAGCACGTCACACACAGTTTTTAATTGTTTTTGACGTAAATAAAGAAAAAATAAAGAAATAAACATCTAGTTAGGACCAATTTATTGGCGTTTCAGAAAGGGAATCATTCCATAAACATTACAACGAATGAATTGATATGTTTTATAGGCATCTTGCAATTTTTTCAAGGATGATCTGTTGATTTTAAGCTGACTGAAGTACAATGCAGTCAGAAAAAACCTATTTCGAAACAAAAAAAGTTGTGAGCATTAATGGGTTAATGTATCATGTTACCCAATTCAGTGATTTGCAAATTTGAATTAAAAGGAAATATAGTAAGGTTCTCTAAAATATGGTGTACGACACACGTGGTAAGAGCTCCTGAGATTCGATACGCTCAGGATATTTAATAACTTTAGAAAAAACATAAAATTTCGCCAAATAGAAAACAAAAACCTGCTAAAGGGTTGTAAAGTCAAAATAAAGAATAGTATACAAGTGTTAATTTTTAAATCAGGATGTAGCGGTATGTAAGCTAGCGAACATAACTGTTTAATATTTATTTAAAAATAACATAACATATAAATACGTATTACTTTTCTGTAAAAACAATGTAATATTTTAAAATTATGTGTTAATACGCATTACTTTCCATTTAAATTCTAAATAAATTAATCATTGCATACAGAGTGAGAATAAATATTCAGAGAAAAAATTGTTTATTACAACCACCATCTCTCGGGGTAATCGAATATCCTGTCAGTTACTTGAACGACACAGCTAACCAGTTTACACTCAATTACAAACTGTAAAACTTCTCTGTTTTGTGTCGCCGGTATTATGAGAAGAAGTATAATAAAATTTTGAAGTAAAGTGTTTGTTTGCTCACTCTGGTAAGAGCATTCCCACCGTCTTTTCAATCATATCCTATTATTCCAGACCGGCCCAGATGGCAGAGCAGCAAGCATGTGAAGCTAGCAACTGTTACGTCTGGGTTGCCCGCCCTTATTGATCCCTCATTTGTGTTAGTTATAACGGTAATTTCCAAGCTCCTATTCTATTCTAATGCTACTCTAAAACTACCCCCTGATTGCGAAATGTCTGAGAGATATGAGCACGACCTGTGTGTGTGTGTGTGTGTGTGTGTGTGTGTGTGTGTGTTGTGGGCGCTCGTGTGCGTGTGTGAATTCGAAACCATCTCCCTACTCCTACAAAAGATACCAAGGTGACACAGGTACCAAGAGGGCAACTATCTCGGGCATAAATACAAAGGAACAGGACCGAGATGGGCCTAAGAGGTACATCGGTGCGAAGTTCGGAAAGCACGAAGGACTTCCCACTAACAGGCGTTGGCAAGGTGTAGGAAAATAATGCACATGTATGTGCATGTTTTGTAGACATGGGCGTTTACTGAAAATATATTCCCGCCCTTAAGAAAGTCATATTTGATTCATATATCAAGAGACAAGGTAATGGCAAAATACCTAGATTAATAGAGAAAGGCTAACAAGAATCATGTGGGAGAATTTGCTTATTATTCGTACAATTCGTTTTGGTAATCTAAAAGTCTGGGAGATATAAGATGTATTTTCCCAGAATATTGTCATCATCCCTATTATAGCAAAACATTGTAGATTTTATAACTATTATTTTTCAGTAATATTTTCGAGGTGTAAATTGTCAATTTTCTACAGGGGAACCTAAAGGAGTAAACACACAGAAGTTAAATGAAATCAGAGCCGGAAAGCCTGCGATTACCAATTCAAAGGATGTAATGAAACGAAGAAAGCTCACTTCGCTTACAGAACGCAATCAGAATGAATCCCAAGAATGTTCACCAAATTTGTAGATTTGAACACTTGAAAGTGTTGAATTCATACACGAGGCATGAAGTTAAGATAAATTAATTATTTTCTTATTACGGACGCCAAACTCTCCTTATAGAGTCCCTAGTGGTTGTCGAAGGTTGTCATCCTCTTGTTAAATCGTACGTTGTAGGAAAATTTGAGTTGTAGAATAAGTAAATAATACGTGAGGAAATTCAAAATGACGCTGTTATTTGCCACATGAACATGTTTTTATCACGTGTATTTATTTGCCTTCCTCCCGCAGCACTACACTATTTATCTTTACTACGATGTATGTGCTTGCCCGAATACTCAGGAAATTGTGTAAATTATCTTCTGAAATCCTCCATAAAATACATTCAAGTCCAGCATTCATACCGACTGCAATGGCTCAACGGTGTCGTTTCTTCTGGTGATCGGGGATGTGACCTGGGGGTCCTAAGGTCTTAGTTCAGATGTAGCGGATTTCCGACCCTAACCAAATAACTAGGTGGAAGTCACTCATTGCCGTTAGAATAATTTAGCTAGGCTGGCTACTATGATTGGTATTTTTCTTTGGTTTCTGCGATCAGTAATAAGCGATAACCATGACAGTTCCCCGACAAACAGATCATGGGATGCGCACAATCTTTCGTTCCTCAAACTTGTCCTTTTACCCCCACACACTACCTATTTGTAAATTCTTACGTATCTGTTTGTTCATTCATGTAACAAACACACATGTCGGAAGACTAATAGGGAACCTGGAGGAAGAAAGTCAGTTAGCCGCGGGAGTAATGACCTCAATAGTTGATACATGAGCAATCGATACTGACTCGCGCACTTTAATTTCGTGAAAGAGAAAATTTGATAAAACAACATTATATCATGGGTATAGAACAGACGACAACGCAGGGATAGTCAAAGATATTATGAAATTGACAGAGAATCATAAAAATTATGTCTTTTTTGTTTTATTCTTTTGATAAAACAAGAAGATCTGAAACAAACACCATTATTTCATCAATTTGCTGGAGTAAATACAATAACATTAAAAAAGGAAAAAAGACTGTTAATCCAAAACTTGGTTCATAGGTAAGTACTTGAGAAAAGTACATACGAAATAGAAATTGTTTCGGAATTTGAAGGAAGTGGAAATGGAGTATTGAGTAAAATTATGCTTTTGCCGCAAAGAAATTAAAATATTGAAATGGACATAGAGCAAGAAAAATACTACATAAATACAATTAGCCATGATATGTGCAGCTTTATACTCTCACAGTTTCTGACCTTTTCTGAAAAATGGTACGACACGCAGGTACTAATGAATTTACAAAAGTTAAACTGTGTTGAATAGTTTTATTGAATAGCGTTTTCAATTACGTTTATTCCTCCAAATTAGTAAGCATTTTGTGAAGAGCCCCGGTTTTTGCTTTGTATACAAAATAGAACAAAAGGTTTAAATTGAGTGAAATATCGGATATTTACATTGCCTTTGCTGAAACAGAATTCATAAAAGAGAACGATTTTTCCGTATACGAATACTGGCAATTTTATTCAAAGTTTTTACAAAATGTCACAAAGAGGGCTGGTTGTGTTCAAATCAATGTTTATTACATTATCTTTTTAGATTCGTATTGTGATCTCGTAAGCTTGCTTGATTTTCATTTTTTACTAAGTAAACCTTTAATATATTGTCTTAAATTTTTATATTTAAATTTTAATATATTGTAATATTGAGATCTCTCAAGAGTATCGTAATGGTGAAATATTGTTACGTTTACAATAAATAAAGCTCATTGTTAATTCATCAGATTTGTGTAATGTGTCACTTTATGAAGAAATGTTCTGCAAAACATTACGGGTAGATATTATTAGATTGATTAGAAAGAATCTATTAAAAAATATCAAATTTGAAGCCATGGGAATTTGGAACTTGTGTGGGTTTGAAAGCGAAGTAACTTTCAATGTAAATAATTTGCGATTAAAATAAAAGTTATTTACATTACAAGCCACGAAGTGTACTTTCCACTAGTTCCGGAGAATCTTCTATGTCTTTTAACAAGAGATACTTTAAGTCATGAAAACAATGTGGTACTCGTCTGTACCTCTGAATGTAATGTGATCTAATGTAATGATGTGTCAGTAATGTGAATATCTTTAGACTAGGAGATTTACAAAAAACTTCCGAACATGTACGGTCTTGATACATGAATTAGTAATTTTACAGACATCAATTTCATAGCAACTTTCGATATGATATTCATATTCCATTGTCGATCGGAAAAAATATATTTTTTCTTTCATCATTTCTCTATATTTTGTTTTTTGACAGTAAGCAGTACATTTTTTGACGTGCTATTGGCGTTGTGACGAAACTCATTTCAGTATTCGCACTAAAAATGCATTTAATTCCTACGGAGTTAGTTTCTTACCGAACTGTTGCCGTCGCTTCGCTCACCGCCTCTTATATCGTTGCCACAGCGCCTACCTACGCAGGTGCAGCAAATTTCGGAAATTCCTTCCTGGTCAGGAACTGCCCTGCGGATGAATGCGTTTTAGAAGAATGTTGAAATGCTCCGTGGCCAATATTCAAACTTTGATTAGAAGTCGCCCATACCTACTTCCCTCGAAGGTCTGGACGAGTCGAATGACACGTGCGACTGTTATGGGGAGTGGAAGACAGCTCTGCTGGTGGAGCAAAGAACAGCGAAACTGACTGCTAACCCCATCCATCCGCAAACACACCAGTAATTATTAGGTATATCAAAAGTATTCGAACCGGGAGAGAAGGCTGAGAGCATAAACTGATTTCACTGCAGAACCTCTGACCTGAAGCACTATGGTTCGGGTTTCGTTAGTGTCAGGATTTTCTAGACTACGTGGATAGTTCGGTTGAAGAATTCAGACACTGCCTAGAGGTTATTCTAGCGGCCAGCTGCTCTGATCGGTAGTTTTACTTGGTTTCTCCGATCAACTCCAGGCGAATGCAGACCACAACAAACGGGCCATGGACGGCGCGTTTCTCTTTATACTCTTCTTTGTCTTATTCTACCCCCTTACCTGCACACACTTACATTCACATTTACTCCACTACCACATTGTCGAAATTTTTGTGCATAGGGCGAGGTTTATAAGGAAAAAACCGCCAGCTTGAGCGTGTCGGCCCCATTGATACTCGCCGGCTTATCCTCACATGGCCATCACTGAGTGTGGGACGGAGGTTTATTGTCACGTGGCACTGGCTGCAATGCAAGCGCGCGTCTACCTGTCTCTAAAAATATCTGCTACTCCAATGCCGTGGTTCGTAGCTATAGTGGTACTCGGAGAAGCTATAGTACTGAAGAAATAGCTATAGTATTGTGAGAATCTTCCGCGTCGTCCTCCTCCGCATGGCAGCCAACGTGACGCTAAAAATGCTATCTGCTTGGGGGTAAGGATCACCGTTTCCGTTGTAGAACAACTTGGTGACAAACCTTGAAAAATCATTATAATTTAAAGCAGCGCACAAAGATCAGTTACATGAGTTATTTAATTATTTAATGACACAAAGCTGACCTCGCAAAAGACAATTTTGCGTTCAATTCCTCTTCTATTTACTGCTGCAAATTAAATGCTCTTGTCGCTCAGTGGCGAATTCACTTGCCTTTCACCACTGAGGTGAGAGCTCTGGGTTCGATTTCCATAGAATCCCCGTAGAACCTCAAGTGAAATTTGTTATGACAAAATGAGTTTACATGTTTTCCAGAGGCTAGTCCAACCCTTGAAGTGTCTTAAACCGTTCTCCAACTCTAATTCCTTCCCACTCCTGGCCGCTGAGTAGTGACGCAGGGGCGCGTAGTAGGAGGCGCGTACGCAGAGATCCTACATGGCGGTCCTCTTGGCAACTGACTGCGACGAGACGTGACAGTTATGACATTGACATAGTAATGGAGGATTACTCCTGCGCTGATATTAATGGAATATTACTCCGAAAGCGCAAAGCGCTCAACGCCCCTCGAGACGTGGCAACACGTTGTGTCAATTGAAGACTCAGCAAATTAAAAAAAAATCGTCCTGTGCGTATTCGGTGGGTCTGTACTATATTTCTGTGTGCAAAATCCATTCCATCTCCAACCCACTTACTGAATAACGCATAAAACTTGATTATACGCATTCGTAACTTCACCAGGTGTATGTAAAGGGTGGTGTATGTAAAGTTCGTTCGGGTTTTTAACTGTACTTACTTTTAAGATTCATTTTCCTTGCGAATATCATGTAGAAGACTTAATATAATGTTCTTCTTTACCTCAACTATCTTCATAATTACTTTTCAAGTCACGATGCAATAACTATAATTGTTTTGATCATGCATACCTTATTGAGTGGTCACTTCGACTTTTAGTTGTTCAATCGGTATGAGAGGTTATTCTTGTCTCATTATTGTTCACGTATTGCAGAATTTAAATCATCTATTGATCTATACTACTCTGAGATACGAAGCGAACACTATTAAAATCAACAGCACTTTTCGAATTTTCCCAAATCTCGTCCTAGAAACCTGCTTTGCAGCGGCATCCTCATTCACCTACCTCTGAAAACCGAACCCCAACAGGTGTATGCAGCATTAAACGAACCGAACTCAGATAGGTTCATGCAACATAGAACTTTCTCGTTGCCTAACATACAAATACCGTGATACTATTGATCCTTCACAAATACCAAACTTTATCTTGTTTATTTTTTGTACTTGGCGCGTCGGCCCGTTTAAGGGCCATAGCCTTCCAGGGGCGTCCCGGCCTCGCTGCCATGGGTTAAGGGGCTACGTGTGGTTAGCACGAAGACATCCCCACGTCGTATTCTGGTCTTCCCAACCTGAGAAGTGGATTTTCTCGTCACACAGCAACATGGGACATTGCTAGGACAACTCACACTATAATCGGGAATCGAACCTGGGGTCGCGTCAAGGAAAGCTAGCACGCTGACCAATAGACTAAAATGCCAGGCAAACTTTATCTTGCACATTTATTACATAAAAGTGACTTATAGTAAAACCATTAGTTTATTTCCATGTGGCCGTAGTTAAAGCCGGTAGTAATGCGTTGACCCTGTTGACAAAATTGCCATTATACGTCGTCCCTCTCCAGTAGTGACCACGCCCAGCTCACCTGTACGCATTTAAATGTCTCCGTCCGTTGAAGTGTTCCGGTTACTGTCGCAAAACTGGTATTTTGTACGTGTTGCTGTCAAAAGATTAATTGTAAATATTATCCTCCGAAATTACTCGGTGTTCCCCGTCTATTTATTTATCCTTTCCCCGGATGTTTATTTACCTCAAACACCTATTAAACAGACCCGCTCGACCCTCCCCCTATGCCTGTTCCACCCGCTCTGACTGCCCCGCCCCCTTCCCCCATCTTTTTAAAATACTTTTTTAAACTTGTTTCTTCTTGTTCCGCATTAGTCTTTCAAGGGATTTAAATGTGTACAAGAATATAGTGACTTTTTTTGGAAAGATCAATACATAAGGTATGACTAGTTTTCTGTAATTGATTTTTAAATAAAATTTTATTTATTTTAGATTTGATAGAGGAAAAGAAATAATCTTTCAGACCACCTTGGCCGCCCTCGCCTCACGTGTTACGGCAACAATGCGGTAATATTGCGTATTGCATTAACCCAAATTTTAGAAAAAAAGTCCATTTTAGAATGACATTTTGAACCGCAACACCCTGCCCTACTTTGTTTCTCGGATGTTAAGAAGTTTTCGTAAAAAATGTTCAAACAATAAATCCAAAGGCTAAAAAGTTTAGTTTTGTGAAACTAACACACACACACACACACACACACACACTATATATATATATATATATAAAGAGTACATAAAGTCACTTTTATGTAATAAATGTGCAAGATAAAGTTTGCCTGGCATTTTAGTCTATTGGTCAGCGTGCTAGCTTTCCTTGACGCGACCCCAGGTTCGATTCCCGGTTATAGTGTGAGTTGTCCTAGCAATGTCCCATGTTGCTGTGTGACGAGAAATAAACTAATGGACGTACTGTCTCGTATTCTCCATAAAAATGACGCATTATTGTGATATTTTTTTTAAACTCCCGTAATGGTTTCCTATTTGCGAAAGTATATGTGTTGGCTGCAAATTGAACTCCTTAGATTCCGTGTCCTACACGTTAAAAAAATTGAAAATGTCACAGAGCTTAGTGTATAACAGATAGGTTCCAAAGTGTATGGTCTTGACATCACTTAGACTAATCGGTAATTATCGTTTTGGTGAAAATCCGTTGTACGCTTTAGGCGCAGGAGTTATTAACAGACAGATAGGGAAACAAATGTTTTGAAGAAATACTTTGGAGGTAGAGATGAAAGAGAAAGGGAGAGAGAGAAGGGACAAGAGAAAGAGAGGGAGAGAAAAAGAACGAGAGGGAGGAAGGAGAGAGTGGGAACAGGCGAAAGAGTGGACAAAATGTGCAGGAGAGAGCACATGAATTGGACCACATGAGTGAACACATAAGAGGAGGAATGAAGAAGTTTGCTAACGTGTTAAGAAGTGCAGGAGTGAAGAGGAGGATGGGCGAACGAATGAACGTATTCAAATGAATCAATGCACGAATGAACAAACGAATGGCGAATGACGAATGGCGTATGTTTGGGCGCATCACAAATTTAGGTATGAAGCTCCGTAATACATGTTATACGTATGCCAGGGTTATGGCGGTGATCCAACAAATGATTCCACATGGATCAATCGAGTTTTTAATCCTTATACCTATTAATGAATGATGAGTAGTCTAGCCACTATAAAACGGCACAAGAGCGGGTGATTATGATGTTATGCTGTCAATGATGTCTGAACAATTTTTGAGGTAGGGAATACGCGATAAACCTGCTTTGTCCACTAGAAATTCAAAATGGATCCACTGGGAATTGAACTCCTGTAGTCAGAGCTGGAAGGAGAGTGTCTCTCACGCACCGTCCAGGAGGAGGTGGAGAGAGCGGGTGCGCGTGTCGGTGCAAGGTGGGGCAGGGTGGGGAGGGGCTGTGAGAGCGCTGGGACAAGCAATGGGCTAGACCGAGAGGTCGGGGCTAGCCCCTGTCGGAGCAAGGTGAGGCGACGGGAGTGAAGCGAGATGGATTGAGGCAGTTCAGGATGGGGCGTGTCGGGGTGAGCGTAAGGTCTTGAAGTAAGAAGGGGAAGTTGCGGTGGGTGACAGGGTGATACGGAGGAGAGTGAGTGCAAGGACAGGGGCGCGACCATTGATACAGTCATTATAACTAAGTCGAGTGCATGTTTTAATTGCGCTAGATGTTAAGATCCGGCGACAACCTACACACCAGCAACGGGTATTTTTCCTCAACCAGGGATCTCTCATCAATAGGGCACCACCACATCCGGTACGAGATCTAATCTCACGATCGGTCGTCCGACATGTGCTGTAGTGTAGTGCATCTGAGTACAAGTGTTTGTAAGTAAAGGTGATAATACAACAACAAAGGGAAGGAAAGATCGCTCGCGGTCCCTGACCCGGTTGTTAAGGTACCTTTCCAACATTAGGTACTCGCCCAGCTCCTGGTATTGATTGCCGATCAGATCAGCCGGACGCTTGAATTCTCCCCCAGTCAGAGGCTGTATTCGACCTAACTCTCGAAAACCCTGCTACCGTTGGCACTCGAACCCCAGAGCCTGCCGTTGAGAGGCCCCGCAGCGACACGCGGTGGTGCCCTGAGCCGCCTAAGCCCGTGGGTGAGGTGGGGCGTGGCGGCGGAGAGAACGGAGTGGGCGGAGAGAAGGGCGGCGCGGCGGCTCGCGTGACTGGGCGTCTCGGCGACGCGTGTGATGCGCGACGCGTCGGGGCGGGCGTGCCTCGCTGCTCGCTCGCTCGGCAGCCGGGGAGCGTGCGGGCGGGGCGGTGCGGGCGGGGCGGGCGGGGCGGGGCGGGCGGGGCGGGGCGGGCAAGGGAGGGGCGGAAGGGCGGGGAGGGGAGGGGGGACGGGGCGGGAGGAGGGCGGGAGGGGGGAAGGGAGACGGGGACGGGGAGGCGGGAGCGCAGAGTGCGCGAGGAGGGAGAGCTGGTCGCCGCAAGGGCGGGGTCGCTGCGCTTCGGCCGAGCCGGTGCGGTAGCGTCCCTACTCCGTAGCTCTGCTTCTCAGTCAGCCCACCCGAGACCGCACCCCCGCCGCGGCCCAGGCCTCACCAGACGTTTGGTTTTACGCGATGGTTGGATGGTTGCTAGGTGATTCCGGACGCGGCTATTTTAAGGTCATTACACTTGTAAGTGTTTACCTCGGGAGGTGGAAGTGATCTTCCCCCATTGATGACGAAATCTGGCGCCGACCTCCCTGTCGGGATTTTGCCAACCTGATTTCTCGCACCAGAGGGGCATCGCCACAACCGGGATAACCATTAAGCTCACGACCGTCCTCCAGGCGTGTGTGGTGCATAAAAGCGTAAGGGTGTGCAAGGGGTGATGTTAGGGGAAGAAAGAGAAAGGAGGTCCTGTTTGTTAGGGTACTTCTCTTGCATTCGCCTAGTGTTTATCAGAGAAACCCTGGAAAACTACGGATCCGAGCAATTGATCAAATCGATCTTGTTATGTACTTAGAGTCGAAAATCCTGCCCCTTCGAAGACTGGTTATGATCTTCGGTGTGCAGTTTGAAATATTCTTACTTTATGCTGTCATTATACCTTATCAACCTTGTCACATACCTTATCAACCTTGACACATACCTTATCAACCTTGTCACATACCTTATCAACCTTGTCACATACCTTATCAACGTATTTTTATGATCGAAATCAACGTATTTTTATGATCGAAAAGCACAGTGACTTTCACGTCTGTGTAATAGGGTTGAAATTATGAACGATATATGTACATTCTGTGGTCGACGAAGCAAGGCCTGAAGAAATTTTTTCTGGTTCTTGCGTTTCCGATTTTACCATTGCTTCATCATCATGTAAATCACACAGTAAATATCATCAGCCATTCATCAAATCAATACAGGTGTTGCCCACGAAGCTGGTTAGAAGGAGTAACAGAGTTTATAAAAACTTCAGTGGTAGAAATTGATTAACCTTACCTAAAATTCTGTAGATAAAATTATAATGGCAATATAATGGAATGAGTTGATTTTCAGCTTTTATTGTCGTGTTCAAAAGTTGATCAAAGATACCAAAACTCAACCATTCAAATAATTGTCAAATCTTAATAAAATATTAGTTGTCGGTAAGATAATTAAACATAGTGTTATTGTGTTGAGTCGTGACCTTATAATGTATGTGAAAGTTTGAACTCATTTTCACTGAAATATTTTAATACATGATCGAGGAGTTGGATGAACAAGTGCATGAGGAGCATTTATTATCGCATTGTAAATAAACATCATTAAAGCTGTGTGATTTTCGTGCAATTTTACATGTTATTTACGTCAATCATGATATTGTAGTATTATTTCACTAATGAATTAAAATAGAATTTTTTGTCGAACGTATTAGTACAATATTTTAGAATACTTCCTTTTCCCATTTTTGTCGTAGAATCTTTAAGCTAAAAATCATTGAAATAGCCACAAATTATTGAATAGTTGAAAATGAACTTTTCTGATCCAAGTTCTAAAGTATTGACAAAAACAGAAAATTACTCTTTCTTTAAATTCGTTAGCAGAATTCATCTAATTGTTAAATCTTCACACTTCAAGCATTTACTCATACTTTTATTAATTTCTAGAATAATTAGCACAGAGGAAATTGTGTAATACTACAGAAAATCGAACCGGAGATTCTAAGACTCTTGAAACCGAAAAATATTTCAAGTTTGAAAATTCATGTATTCGCCATACTGAAAATGCTTCTCGCTGCAAGCGAGTTGTGCTTACAGGCGAAAACAAATGCTGCCAGTACAGGATGCAAATATATTGAGTTCCCAGGGCAGCTAGGTCGGTGGAGGAGCGTGGTTGTGAGCGACATTTCAAGTACAGAGACCAAGTCTGACGAAGTATGAAAATAAGTTTAATAAAAAATAGAGCTGCAGAGCTGCGAGAAGTTGATACAACAGTGTCTCTGGGCTGTCATGGAAAACGGGTAAATTCATGAAGCCATTACGCTACCATCGCCAGATCTCTACACGTCTTGGACGTAATAAACAAATATTATTGTCAGAGAACTTTTGGCCTCTTAAGATCACTTTTTCATACGTTCCGATGTTGCCATGTTTCCACAATCTGCCTCAGAGTTGACACCGGTTTCGGAACCCTCTCATAAATATACTTAAGACAAAGATAACCCTTCACAGCGCCTTTCCGGGACTCAACCCCAACTCAGCGTAGAGAAGCAATATTTCTCTCGCGTATATGATTAAAAATATATCCATTACTTGTCTTACGCGATACTTCATAAATTCTTGCACGCTGGTGCATTTACCATTACGAGTACATTAATTAGTTTGCAATTCTGTACATGACAATACTGCCTACATCTTATTCAGGTTATATTTCAACGTATTTATTCTGCGATCGATATGATTCAACTTTAGGCCTTGTGCATGCAGATGTTATCATTAAAAATTATTTAGTTATTACAGATTCGACAACAAATCTACAAAAAGGAGTTTCTCATAAAAAGGTTAACTTTATGTCATGATCCACATTGCTTTTCCCAATGTTATTTCCTTCCGAAACGAATTTAAAATAGTTTCTATACATAAACATTTTTTGGTAAGGTATGGTTTCTTCTCTTTTCTTGTAAATACACTATGAGTAACATCCAACTACAATAAATTATAAAATATCTGCAAATCCAGGTTGAGGAAGACAAGAAAAGATGCGCCTGATTGTGCGGGAGGGTTTTGAATTGTTTTTGATAGAACAGAGGGACTAATAATTTCATTCCTTTACGTCAAGTAGTTGTTGACCAGAATCCTAATACGGTCTGAGCAACACTAAAATGTCTGATAATTTGCAAACGCAGTTCAGTAAGCTACCTCTGTATGCGAGAACCTCATTGATTTGTATCAATAGCAACAATGATCGCTGTCACGAGCAATATGTACAGGCATTGAAGTGAAGCCAACGCGAACATTTGTTGTGGTTCAACGGCGCGTTTAATAAAATTGCATCCTGTTCCAATGTTTGCAGTTACCTCGATGAAAATCAAAAGGCTGCAATAATGCGCTGCTTGAAGCCCTCAAGGTATCATCAGCATCAACATTAAAAAAATATCATGTGAGGTCGATCTCTATTCTCGCTATTTCACTTGACGGCAAAATGGGATTGTTCGCTCGTGAGATTTACAAAACTTTCTAATAATAGAAGAGTGAATTTTTTCACCGAGATTTCTCTGTGAATTTGAAATAAAATCAAAGTCGTTGACCAAAATTTTATGAGAAGAAAAAATATTATTTTAGTGTATGTACCGTAAGTAAAGTACTCATTATTTTAATTTTAATGTGATGGATAACAAACAAATTTGAAATTCATTCAAATAATTTATATTTATTATCACTAGGAACTACCTGAAGTGTAAATATTAATAAAAGTATTAATCCTAGTTTGTGGATTTGAATACAAAAATAACTGTAGCGTTAAAATTAATATTACAATATCACGTAACATTGAAACCAGTGATACTATGAATAAAGCTATCCGTAGAATTGTGTACATCCCTAGTATGATAAATTAATATTGTGTACCTAGTTTACGTATATGCCTAGTGTGGTGTGTAATACTTAGTAATGTGCCTTAGTAATGTATTATAAATAATAAGTGTTTATATAAATGCTTTTAAAATGGGTTCAGTAGTATCAATAATATAGTATATGTTTGAAGGAACATAATATTCTTCCATTATATCGAGTATCAATCTTACTTTATATACCTTCCGGCTGAGTTTAGCTCAGAACCAGCGTGCCGCTGTCTGTGTAGCAACTGAAATAATTATATGCGTCGTCATTGCCAACAATATTAATTGTTGTTACAATAATATTGTTGGCAATGACAACGCATATAATTATTTCATTAGAAATGCCAAGGATAACTCACCACAAAACCTATATGCTTCTACTTCTGAAAGGGCATATATTCGAGACCAGATATACTTCTGCTTCGAATTCATAGGGTGCCTGGAGAATAATTCTAACGACCGGCTACTCTAATCAGTGGTTTTGCGTGGTTTCTCCTATCATCACCAGGGGAATGCCGGAGTAGTACCCTACCAAACGGGCCATGAACCACGCGCGATCAGACTTCCCTCTCCTTTGTCCTATTATCACCTCTTACTTACACATACACTTACATTCATATTCCCTATTCACTATCATTATGAGCATATCAGTGGGCATAATGACCATAGGAGTATATGTGACAGAAATATCAATGAATCAAACTATTTCTATACTTGTACCTGCATCAATAAAGTGAACATATTTTTACTTTAAATTTTGATTATTTTCAAATTGCTTAGCCTATATCAATTACCCATATGCCTTTTTCCCATTAACGAGCAATATAGTATCCCTCCACTCCGAGAAGACGTAGCTGTCTCCAACTGAGATTTCAGTAACTGGAAATTATGTATATTAAAACCAATGCACTGTTTTATTCCATGATACAAAGCATCGTATTAATGGAATTTTATTTCAACATTGTATGCAATGTTCAAAGTAAATGAATATAGTGAAAACATTTTACTGTTTCCTATTTTTTCAAATCAACGTCACATTAATATTCATATTGCGGGCTTTGATTGCGTTTCAGAGAAATGCATATTTAACACCATCTGGTACTGAACCACTTAGTACATCATTGCATTGCGAATGAAAATACCACTGTTAATCAATGAACAAACACGATATTCTGATGTGTAATTACTGGCAACACGAGCAGAGCATTTGGAGTTGTGATGAAATGGCATTATAAGGAATTCGTATTCAGTGCAGCCCTCGTATGGGGTCAATAAATGCATCGTGATTTTCTCGTAGGCACATTATGCGAAGAGAAACTTTGTTTATCGACACACAGACAACGACACACAGACAACGACACATTGACAACGACACATTGACAACGACACATTGACAACGACACATTGACAACGACACATTGACAACGGCACATTGACAACGGCACATTGACAACGACACATTGACAATGACACATTGACAATGCCAAATCGTTTACTGATAAACTTTCTGGTGTTATGGGTAATGGATGCGTAAACGATAATTATATTGCAAATTTATTTTTAATATTGATCCTATCTTTGTTCAATCTCATCTCCTTATTTAACTGATACGCCATGTTCCTTTGGAAGTTTCACCTGTATCAAACTTCATCAGAATTTTTGTTGCATTTACGGCCGAAAGTATGATTAGCATCGCTTGACTGTTATTACAATACTAATGAAAATTATAAATAAGACTTTATTTGTAATTAAATGTACAGAGAAGGACTTAAGAAATAAATCATATTAAGTCCTAATGTAAATATTTTGACTTCTGTAATTAAGATACAATTTCATTAAATATAACTTTTATTGCAATTTCAATATAATGAATATTTCAGTTATAAATTCATTGCAATCCTCTTCAGTAGTCAGTTTCTCAGCGCACATAATAATGCAATTTTTTTAATATCATCTCAAACTACTTCTTAAAACATTTGACTTCATGTGACATTATAAGTGGTGTACATCGCTAAACTTGACGCTTATAAAGTTATTTATCTGAATGACTTTGAACAGGTATTGTCAGTGTCAATACTTGTGTTATAAGTGATTAGCACTCCTATATAAACGTTTTCCATAAACTTCTGGAACACAAATGTAGAACTCGAACGTTTGACAAAGTATTCATTAGCACAATGGTGCCATTACTATGATATTAATATTTTATTTATTGCGTTTGAGAAAAAGCGACGAAGTTTTTCACGTTATATTAATTGTTTTAGTTTCTAATAGTGTAATGAAAATCAATATTTTTTGAACTGAATTTTGTGGTAGAATAAAATCGTGAAAGAATAAAACTTCGAAAACAATTAGAAACGTTGGAAACAATTGTTTGAACATATTTGAAAATGTTCCATTTTTGGCTTAGTTATACTCGAAAACTGTTGGGAATTCGAGAGACCTCTGAGGCAATTTAAAGCTGAGGTTCTACTAAATACGTACGTGTAAACCTCAATGAAACGTCAGACCTTCCACAAAAACTATGTGTAATTTTTGAAAATTCGAAAATTAGGATGAAAATGGCATTTACGCTAGGTAATTCTGTGCATTGCGCTCCATCTCTTCACAAGTTCTAAAAACAACAGTATTATTATTTTTAAATTAACAATTAAATTTTGAAAGGACGAAACAGTTTTGAAAACGAATATTGTACAAACTATTGAAAACGTTGAATAAATAATTAAAATATATTAATTGGCATTGATGTACGAGTAATAACAAATTATTATACCACTTATTTCCTTAACGACGTCCTACTTCTTAGCCCGATTTTTGTTTAAATAACTGGATCATTACATTTTATTAAGTAGTTATAATACTTTACTAAAGTAATTTAGTTAATTAAAAAGAAACTGAACAGTAATGGCAAGTTTTATATCCGAGAAAAAAGTTGATATGACCCGCGCCACGTGAGTTAGCGGCTACTAACTTCGTTGCGCAGAAGCGATAATGAGGCGCATGGGTTAATGACTATCTGGTGTCACAATGTTCAGGTAGAAAAAGTCAAAGTAGCGTTGGCGGCGAAACGAAAGGTCGAGAATGCTGTAGTCTTGTCCGCAGACGTCACCTTCCAGCCAGCAGAACAGTGCAGGAAGATCAGTTCGCGTGAGACGGCCAACGACTCCAGAAATATGTCTGCGGCCCTAATCAGTCCGCACCCTGTCCATTTTTAAACAAAAATTGCAAACTCCTATAGTGCTCTGTACATTAGGTATGATATAAGAACAAAAGAAACAATGAAATGATATTTAATACTCAATGTGGTATGTCATTAATACGCTTAGCGTGGTTAAGATAGTCAAATTTTCGATTAAAAAAATTGGAAAATTTGGGAAGAAATATATTGAAAAATGTTTTAAATCACGACTTTAGGTCATTTAAAATTGAAAACAGTCTTGAAATCTAAAAAGAAATTAAACCCTTAGAGATTACAGAACTTACAGCTAGCATTTGGTTAATATTTTGAGAAATTAAGGATGTTTTCATATGGGCGATGTCTGTCTACACATTCAAATGATGATGAGTTCAAGAAAAAATAACAAAATACAAAATGTCAAATAATTCGTAATAACGAATTACATTCCAATAATGGTATAAAATCTATATCAAAACCTTTGGTTTAAGCGAAGAAATAATGGGTAAATAACCGTTGCCCTTGATTCAAAGTCAACATCACAAACGTCCTTTTGAACGAATTATCTCGCTTGATCGATCTATTACAATCTATCCTCATTCAGTCGTTTTGCATGAAAGCGCTGTCTGTGTTTAGTCGATTAAGCAATAACAAACTCTCTGGTTTGCTGCAGCGTGTCTATAAAATGTGAATTCATTCGCATGACCAAGTAGAACACGGCTTAACCGTGAAATATTTTTTTTTGGAAAATCACACGACTTCTGGAAATACATCGTTCCTGTTGATTGTTTCGTGCTGCAAACACCTATAATGCGCTGAATATATGCAGAATGATTTAATTATACTGGCAAATAAATCTTGAAGTCTCTTATCGTTTTTTGAGGAAATTTAGTGCTACTGCATTCCTAAGAAAATCATTTGTACTTGCGAAAACTTAACCATTTGAAGTGACTTGGTGCTCGGTGCTCTGTGCGCAGTGCTCAGTGCTCAGTGCTCATCCCCGGGCCGACCATCCTGACTGGGGTTTTCATGGTTTCCCTCGGTCACAAGGCGAATGCTGGGATGGTTCGAAAATCCCACGGACACCTCCCCCCCCCCAGTACACTTCCTAACACCTCCTACCATCATCCTAGTCCTTCTACCTTTAATCATCACCCTATTATTATGATAATAATAGTAACAATTATTATTATTATTATTATTATTATTATTATTATTATATCCTATCCCCCTAACTGACAATCAAGGCTAACAACCTTGTCTTAAACAAAGGATGCAGGAGAATGCCGTTTGCGTTTACGCGCTATTGTAAATTCGAAATGTAGCTTTTTTTCTCAGGAAATTTTTGAGTTTTCGAAAAACGTTATTTGAAGCCATTTAAAGCACTTTAACTCACAAATACTATAGTGTTTAGAAATTGCTGAAATTGTGCAAATTATACAGAGATCTTACAAAAAATTACATTTGTGTAAATAAAAAAAGAAAGAAATCTCCAAAATGAACATCTCATCTTATACCCCTACCAAAAGTATAAAGAACGAAACTGAAAATTTTTGATAAAATCTTGTTTTTGTTATTTTTATACATATTGCACGTAATATTGCGCGAAAACTACTACATTTTGAAAAAAATGGACATGATCATAATGAAATAACTCACTAAGGAAATCAAATTTTATTTGAAGGAAAAATCTTCTATTTTGTAGTTGTAGGAAGCCGCCTGAAAAATATCAAATTTTCGGACAGACAGTCAGATGGACAGACGTTTTGAAAATGTCCACTCTTCCGATATCATGGGACTACGAAGCGATGGATTTCCTTTGAAATCTCAAAATCGATTTTCCATGGAATAACATAACTTTCCCTATACTGCATATATTACTCCGTAATTTGAATATATACAAGAAAATAAAATTGTAGGTTGTGCGGCGACAGATGGCAGTTGGCAAGGGTATGTGACAAGTAGGCGAACCCAGACCAAAGAAAATATAAATCTAATACACGAAAGTCTGTAGTACCTTTAGTTTTTACTGAATTCTAATTTACTGGTAGTGTCGAAAGGTTACCTTTCCAATGAAGAAGGCATTTTTAATTAATTCATTTATTGCTCGTTGGCAACTCCTATATAGGGATTTGATGAAATTTTGAAACTTGTATTGGTTTTCATTGCAAATTTACGAGACTCATGATATTGTAATATTTTTTATACGTGTAAATCCTCATTATCAAAAATTGTATAATACTGTATTATCAATCTCAGCTGGAAAATGTCGCAGAAAGTCGAACATTAGTATGAAGAAAATACGCGTTTATGTTTTAAATGAATGTATCTATTGTACATGTATGATTGAGTTGCATTACAAGAGAACTTTATTGTGATGTGAATGCTTACAAATGACTTACGTTTCAATGTTTGTACAAATTGTAACAGTTTTTAGAGCTGATATCGCATACAGTTGTTTATTGTAATTGGCGCTTTTGAAAATGTCTTCACAAAGGTTTGGCAAAGTTTGGTAGAATACGCAATTACCGATTGTGTAATTGATGTTTCAATTCAGCGTTAACGAACTACGACTATAAGTACTGATGACAAAGAGATTTGTTTCTTTTATGTCCTGATTTATCATTTTGATGCACACATAAAAACAATTGGATCGTTATTGTGTTGAGTTTTGATGCGACAGTTTTGAAATTTATTAAACCTTTTAAGATTAGGATAACGGATAATTACAGAAGAAACACATTATCAATTAAACGTTGAGAACTAGGGTCTAGATAGTACTACGTCACATTTGTGACCGAAAAATATGATCTTTTTTACGTATACAAGTAAACAATTTTCTCAACCACTAATTCAACTTACAACAATACATTTACAAATATTTTTTTAAAAATAAATATAGAAAAAATAATTTTTCTAAAAAAACTATCATATAGCTTGGATAGGCTTCTCCAGGAACTTGATATTCGTTCTCTGAAAATCCTTTCTCATTCTCATTTAATACTACGCTCTCTATGGCTTGACTCAAAAATAAATTAAAGCTTCAACTCTTATCAAAGAAGACACCAACGATATTGTATATCAATCTATATTCAACGATCTACAAAATAAAAATATAAAGACTAGATACAAATTCATACAGATCGTTTACTATTCAAGTTTGAATCCGGCATTACAGTAAGAAATAAAGAAAACATTCGAACTCGTTTACTAATTTCTACTCAAATTTCTGAGAACCTTATGCTATCTTTGCGTCTCTCAAATACATTGAATAATAAAAATATAAATTATGTTTACTGAATTATTGAGTGTCCTAAATAGTCGAAGTAATTTAACTGACAATGAAGCAATTATAAAAGACGTTATCAATATTTACAATTATTTATCATAATAATACAGACCTAATTATTTTACGGAATGCAACTCGTAAAGGAGTCTCAGGAAATATTCTGCTAGGCTCAGCTTCAGAGAAATCAATTAAACTCCCTTTTCTAGCAAAAAAACTACTATTTACATAGCGACATCAAATAACACTATAAGCTTTATTGGAACACTACGTGATATAATCATTCTAGTCTCCTCCATCAAATCAGAAGGCATATGTTTGATAATGACGCTCTTTCACTTTTACACAAGCACGTGACGTATACTTCCTCCATGCCCTGGGTTACCGCAGTACTTAGAAATAATCTTTGGCAACGTAACTGTACATAATCTTCGATTATGTAGTTTGTCTAGTTTGTACTATTTTATACAAATATTTCATGAAACATTCATTTTTTCAATTTATCGTTACACGATCGACGATTAAAAGGATTCTCTAATAAACTCTGTTCAATACACTCATTGTCAACAGACAAACTTCCAGAAGTTTGCTGAGACATTTTTTTCAAAATCTCTTACCGAATAGACAATACTTAACTTTGACACTGTTACATACTTCATACGTTGCAATTTTAACACTTCGACACGCTTAATACAATCTAATGTATTTGTACACTCACTACAAATCCAGTATGTCTTGTACAAAAGCGCATATGTAATTTACTCTGTCCGATTACTGCCCACGGCTTCCCAACTGCTCCGACCGTGTAGAGAAAGCGCTCGGGAAATCTGAAACCTCAGCCCTTGGCTGGCCTATGTCTTACCGCAAGGTGGGAATGAAAAATGCAACTAACGCGCGATGAGTGGAGTGGATTAGATTAGGTTAGATTTATTTAGTCAAAAAACAGTAAAACACTCTACGTGGCGTATGGGGGAGAAGATAATCTGCGCACGTTTTCTTGAGTTCCAGAGTCCCTTCCCATCATTTTAACTATAAATAGTTAAAAAATGCATAAAAGTTAAAAACAAATTTAAAATAATAATAAAAATAATAATAATAACAATAATAATAACAATAATAATAATAATAACAATAATAATAATAATAATAATAATAATAACAATATTTTAAAAAAGCGCGTCAGTAGCGACATTTGAAAAACTTGATATTTTTATTCCCAACTTATCAAAAACTTATTTGCAACAGTAAACGAATTGCAAGTGATGTTTCTGCATTCCTAATAAAATAATAACTCGCCGTTACCTCTACTCCTACCTCTATAAGCAAAAGGAGAGTTCAACAAAACGTGCGCATAGTGACGCTACATTTATGGATGCCACTGGGTGCCAGCGGTGTCTTCGACGTAGCCGCCCCTTTAGAGGACCGATGAGCCGACTAGCGAGAGATTTCATACAGATCTCAAAAGAACAGAATATCCAGAATTTTTATAAAAAAAAAGTTTGTCAATGAAAAAGTATGTGACCTCTAATAATTTATCTCGACAGGTATTTCTCGGGCTACCGCCGGTAGCCCACGGTACACACCTCTGCACACAAGCAAAGAAGAATCTACATTCCGAAGACTTCGATTAGGACTTACCGGCCTTACCCCACTCACATTTCTTTAAGAAAGAATCTCCATAACTTTGTATATCATGTAACATCCCTATAACTATTCAACATAACTTAATAGATCATCCACTGCATTTAAACTAACGTTCGACACATTCACTTTCAAAGTGCCTTTCCAATTTACCTTCTGAAACATTTCACGTATATAATGACTTCAAATTTCTAAAGCGTATAAAATTATATGAAGCATTGTACATAATTGTATCTACATTGTGCGAGTATTATTTAGTTGGTGTAACAAACGACGCTGTAGTATGCTGTTTTCCTCTGTGCCAAGAAATGTTGGATTGAAACCTTTACCGTTCATATTTCTCAGAATTAACTGGGCGAAGAAGAGGACTCTCTAGAGGCAAGCCCTCCAAGTATACTAGCAACGAATTTAAAGGAGATAAACCTGATTCTGCATACTTCCAAGCCATTCCTGACTCTCAAGAGATCTTTATCGGAAGGGGCTGCATGAAATTATTATTATTATTATTATTATTATTATTATTATTATTATTATTATTATTATTATTATTATTATCTTAGCTATACGCGGTGTTTCCCGGAATTCATTGCAGTAAATTATTAGAAAGGAAGATGAATTCCATTTATTTATACCCTGCGGCGGGGCCTATACTATTGTATACTATTTCTTTCCCATTGTATCTCCGCCCTACCCCGCTCAGCTAGCCCTGTCTTGTCTTGCCTCCTATTAAGAAATTTCCGATCTACCTCGCTCACTTTCGCGCTAAAAAAGGTACATTTTTCTCATTGGGAGTTCCAGTTCCCAAACATTCCTCATTTGGTAACTAAAACAATAAATTAAAATACTTGTAGACTTATTTATATTATTTATGTCGAGTTTTATATATTATACTAATATTGTCTTTCTTTGGATATTGTAGGTCGTATTGACTACGAGGTCTTGGTCACTATTGATTAACGTTTGGAGTATCTGTACTAAATGAAGTGATATGGCAATGATGAGGGGTGAAAGGACGATCAAACATATAACCATGTCCGAGGCGGGATTCGAACTCGCGATCTTTCGTTACGAGATCATTCGGTACGAGATATCCACGGCACTACTCTCTTAGCAATCTCGGCCACCCGGATCGGCTAATACTTTCAATAAATTGTCACATTGTATAACTAACTTTTTTTATATTTTTCTTCTACCGTATTCATAAAGAAAGTTTTATAATGTATCTTCTGCCAACTTGTGACCTTGATGGGAGTTACTGTTTCAAGCAGAGTATGGCACGCGATAGTTCCCGCACGGGTACACTAGTAGACAGACCGGAGTAAAAGATAAAGATGTAATAACATAATTGATGAACCATAATCATAAAAGAAAATGAAATTATATATACTAAAACGTAGTTCACATTTTTTATAATTATTTTGAAAGCGATGGAAACAAATGTTTCAAATGATACGTGTTAGTAATATGTAGTATAACACTTATTTGTTTAGGTAAATCAATTAATTATTCCATTGCAACATAAAAACAATACTGATCCACCAACATGTAGGTAAATTATGTGTACACAGTAAATTGACCGGTTGACTCCTCCTGAACCATAGCATACAGTATTCCAGATTTTTAAAGGAAGCTATCACAAAAGTTACATCGGTATTGGTTCGGTAGATTCAGAGATTATGTCAACGATCGTCTGTCTTTTTAATATTACTAGATGAAGGCCATCGCATTGCTGGGTATTTATCAAAACAATTTTCTATTAAACAGAAAGAGGAATTCCATCTATTCCCGCGCTATGGCGGATTCTATCTATTCTATCTCCTCTCCGCCCTGTCCCACGTCTTTCTGCCTTCCTCCAATCTGGAACTACCCTTTTTCTGTACTTACTAAAACACTTTCTCACTAAAAAATATTTAAATCTTATACCTATTGGAGTTGTCGGCCCCAAATTCTTTTACATTATAAATGAAAATAATAGACACCACTGAACTGAAAAATAAAATTCATATACGTACATATGTATATATTGTTTTTGTGGAATTTTATATATTATACCAAGACTTTCAAGCAGTTGCCACATTATAAAACTTACTATTTTTAATATTTTTTCTTCTCACGTATTTATAAAGAAAAGTTTGAAATTGATCTTGTCACGTCAATCGACGTGGCGCGGGGGTGGCGCGAGGGTGGCGCGAGGGTGGCGCGAGGCTTGCGCGAGGTGCGCGAGTGGTGCGCGGAGGGAGGCGAAGTGTGGCGCTAGGTGAGAGCCCGGAAGGAGGGTCTCCGAGGGTGGCCAGAGTGGGCGCGAGGTGGCCGAGAGGTGGCCGGCTGGCGCGGGGTGCAGCGGTGGCGGGGGGTGCGCCGGTGAGAACGCTGTGGCGCGGTGGCCAGGGGTTGCGCGGGCGTGGCGCGGCGAGGTGGCGCGGTAATATGAATAGTGGGAGGAGCTTGGTAACGGTACGAACAGGACGGTACCGGGGAAGTGAGGAGACGAAGGCACTGGGCCGAGCAGAAGGGAGATAGTGCCGATTGGCACGACTGGAGGAGGGAGAGGAGGGGAGGGGAGGGGAGGGTCGAGGCGGACGTCTGGGAAAGCGGCCGCGCAAGGCGCCGGAAGTGTATTCTGGGGGCGTTTGCTTCCTGCGCCGCAAGCAGCGCTCTCGGCGGCCTCTACTCGCTGCAAGCGGGCCCCCGACCAGGGACCTATAACTCCCATATACCGTGGTGGGGACCATTACAGTGGCGCGCTCTAGAGCATCACCTTACACGAACTAAAATACGAACTGCTACCAACGTTATTTAAAACTTGTGTGGATTCTCGAGACGCAAACACACGCGCTTGATACAAAAGATCGCGCCGCTGTTGGCGCTACTTTCTTCTTTCATGTGTATATTATTTTGAATAAATTAATTTTAGAAGATAAACACATAATATTTAACTTCTTCTGAAATTTATTTCAGTAATCAAAGTGTATTTCTTGACCAATTTTTATGTGCAAAAGTTGGTGAACCTTACCAGCAGCTGTATCCGGCGAAACTAGCGCATTCTATAGTAGCAACCTCAAGCTAGACCCCAATTTTGAAGGAGAGTTGCCGAGCCCTGCCCCCGACTGCGTACTTAAATGGAGAACGAAGAGTTCCAGACCTCATTTGTATCTCCTCCGTGTACGTAATCGCTCCTTTTAATTCCGGTAGTGAGATAAAATTATAGTATGGTAGTTATAGTAATTATAAAATGGTAGATAGATAACCATATCTCAGAAACAAGTTGCAAAATTACTCGTCCGATTCGTTATTAACTCACGATCTCGAAAAAAAATCTTGTTTTTATTTTATGGTTCAGAAACCTAATAAACGATGGCTGTTGTTGTTTCTTTATTCGGCGCATGTAAACTCTGAATGTAGGATTCCCTATTTACATTACGGAAACTGAAGACAGTTCTTATAAAAATGAGGACACATCATTTAAAATGTTTTAATATATTAATTTGTTTTTTAAGACAAAATACCTACTACTGAGAAAACAAATACATCATCACTTTCACTATCACACGGTAGGACTACTTTATTACGGTTACGGTATTTACCACATTTGTTTCCCTCAACAATTAAAACTTTGCTTTGAACGTTGCAACAAACGCTTTGCACTTTTCGTAAGTATGTCATTAAACAAGACTTTTCTTTTTGGCATCATGTTCAAAATATAAGTCCACAGGTATTAACTCCACAGGCCACCAGCATAGTATTAGCATGACAGAGCACAGAATCTATAACCGCACCAGCATGCAATACATTGAACCAGTTAATGACAACATTGCCACATTCCATGCAGTAAAGAGTATAGTTGATCTATGGATTTTGTCGGTTGTTAGACGGGATAGTTGAAATTAACCCTGCTGTAGTCCCCGGATTTATTTCAACCCAAATGAAATTTCAATTTCTTGTATAGCTTAAAAAAATTGTGCGTTTGTTTTGTCACTCCGTAACTATTATTGTTTGACTGTTATCTGCCCGTGTGAAAAATGTTATTAAATTATTTTCAAAACAAAAGATATGATTTTTTTACACGTAAGTCCTTCGGGTCAACTTGGATCCGTTGAATTTGAACTGCTAATAAACATTTGATATAACTGCGAATTCGTAGTAATGAGCTAAGAAGGATCGTATTGACATCTGAGATTTCATATTCTGGTAAGTTGTACAATGGAAATATTTCATCGAGCAATATGCCAACGAAGTTCTACGAACAGCAACTCCATTCGCGGGCAAAATTACAGATCTCTATACGATGGCAAAACAATATTTTCGAATATTCGAACGTAGTGTTCAGATTTGTTTCTTCTTCTTGCGATATTGTATACTCCTCGATTCTATGTAACAATCGATGAATTAATCTAAGATTAGTCGTTTTTTGAGGCAATTGTCCGTTTCTGCAGTACATGCCAAATACGGAGGGAAATGTTGGGATCTTTGTGAGAATGAACCAAGTAACACGTTTGTACCTTTGGCAGTCTTATCCTACCTGCGGGCTAGCTCAAACGGCAGTAGAACACCTGCAATTGAGTAAGATTGATAGGCGTTGTTTAAGAATGAAAGAAGCTATTGAATGAGATAAAAGTTTAATGTTTAAAGTTTAATGACTCCAAATAAAACAAACATGACCAGAAGTGAGTTTCTATCTGAGCTCAGTTTCTACCTAAACGAAACTTATTCTAGTGACAATCTAACACACTGAAAAATATTAAGACATCGCTTACAGAAAATTGGTCTGCCATTTGAACTTTATTCTAGCCAATGCGCGGCTGAGAATCGTTGCCTGAATTACAAAAACAATATTTTAGCAAGAGTCCATTTTTTAATATTGCTTAAAGGGCCTAACTGGAGCCATAGCCAGGCTTTGCGATGATCGTATTTGTTTTTGTTCTCTAATCCAGAAACATAAAATGCAACCCTCGTATCATCCGTGTTTGTTGTTGTGAAATCATCGCTCCTATACAGCTATTGCGTCCTTTCACTGTGATCGTTTGAAAAGACGGGCAGCGGCCACGGCGTTTCTGCGGAAGGTTTTGCGGCACGTATCGGGAGGCTGACGGGCTGACACGCGACCTACACTACCACAAGTATATTCCTCAGCTTACGCATCCACAAGTATATTCCTCAGCTTTCATTTTCAAATGCGATGCAGCATGCGCTAATAATTCAGTCCATTTTGGTACGGTGACCAATTTTTCCTAATACACACTGAAATTTTACGGAATTGTAAATTTTCGGGAGCCGAGTAGCGTCATTTTGAAAATTCAATAAGTGTTCTTAACATTTTCAAATTACGCAAACAAATGTGGGTGAAACTTTTACCACACATGGCTTCTAAAGGACGGTTTAACAATAAGTAAAGTTTAAAACGCCCATAACAGAGTTCTAAAATGAAGTCAAGTGCCCCGCGTATTGACAAGAAGTCAGGTACTGGTGCGCTCGGTGGTCAAACAAGAAGGGCCTGGTGGTTGTCTGACAAGACGTCTCCTGCATTTCGGTTATCCCCCCCTTTCACTCTCAAAAGTTCTAGAAGATGCCAAGATTTTGATGAAACAGCTGTCCATTGGCTTTAAGGTTATTTATTTGCAGAGGAATTGCGACCAAGCGCTGGACGAGTTTTAAGGGACCCGAATGGAAAGTTGCAGTATCTCCCTTGTCACTCCTTTTGTTTATAAAGTGAACGTGCAGCGTAGTGTGTCGCTTCGTCGTTGGCCCAGGATTTCCCATAAGTTAATGATCGGTAGGTCAATGTGTGGGCAAGTTCGAGAGGGTGGGTCGGCGCTTTTCCGGCGCGCGAGCACTTAAATATCATAAACAGGGAGGAAGTACCCTCAAAGCGTCCCTTCCTAGCTGCAGTCGTGAACAAAGGAACGGTTCAGTGTGACTAATTGAGGCCTCTTGAAGCCGAACGTGACTAGACCCGTGCGTCTCTCGGTCCTATGATGCATTTTGTAAGAAAGAAGATGGAAGTTTAATAATTATTTCAGCATCAAAATTCAGTGACACCACAATGTGGAATGCCCAACCATACACTGGTAATCAAGTAGGACTACATGAACAACAAAATTTGGGAAATAAGTTGCGTTAGAACAATTTTCACTTTTGAAGGGACACAATATGACTTGTGACAATGTTTTTAGATCACGGGTCAGAAGCTTATGAAACGGGACATCACTCTCGTTGGAACAATGAGCGAAAACAAATCTATACCTCTAAATCTCCAGACAAACGGCATGGAAAGCTTATATTCTTATATATATCTATATATCTATATCTATATCTATATATATATATATATATATATATATATATATATATATATATAGATATATATTATCTTACTCTCGTTCTAATACCGCATTGAAACGCATGGTATTTTTCAAGGGTGGATTTAATATTTCCTTTTCATGATTACGAGATTTGAACGGCAATACATGTTTTGGGGTCCCCTGATACCGAAAAAGTTGTTTTCGAAACGTTCGTCCCTTTCAAACTTTCTTCAAAATGTGAAGATACTTTACAGGAAGCCCAACGGACAAAACGATTCTTTGAAAAGGGGATCAAATTTCAAAGTTTCAGTAGGTCTTACGCGCCATTTTCGTAGAAACGGCTATACATTTTTTAACAAAAATTGCCATTTATGAATAAGTTTCAGTCAGCTTTAATAATATTAAAATAATATTTCCGTTCTACTATTAGAAAACGGAAAAAATTAAGAAAAAAAAAGTATTTTACGATGACAGATGACAGCTGGCAAGATCGCCCAGCTAGCCGAGACCAAAGGAAATAGAAAACTAATACGGGAAAGTAAGCGCCATACTGTAGCACCATTAGTTAAAAGTAGTAGTAGCCCCACATGATTCAACTGACAACGTAATTTTCAAGTAAGAAAAATCACCGAAAACACTTTCTAATAGCAAATCGGCGACATGAAAGTATTGCATGTTTTTTATCCAAATTTATTCTCTGTCCTATTACTATGATAATGTAAAGTTTTTGTCATAGAAGCATCGATTGGTTGTGAAGAGCTGCTCGGCAATCACGTTTCCTTGGATTTTAATTAGGCAATATAAATAGGTTTACAAAGTTAGTTTTTAAATCCCACATCCCCTACTCAGTCATGACGCAACTAAAAGTTACAATTTGTTCTTTGCCTAACATTTCTGAAAGTTAAGAAACTTTACGCATTTTTAATTCAAATATAGAGGCCTTCATTTAGCAAATAATTTTGTAACTTGAAGTTTGATTGGTATCAGATAAAAAAACATTTGTAATGACTTCGTAAGAAAAATATTTAAGTATTTACCACGAAAGGTCAACCAGTGCGCCCAAACTCCCAATGTACTCTCAGACAGTTGAACTGTTGAGCTGTGCTGCAATGGAGCAATCCAGCCATTAATATTTAAGCGTAGAATGGCAACTGAGGGGATTGATAGATTGCCAGTAGAACAATCGAGAAAATGAATACTCAATATATTGAGCAGCTAGACAGTCTGAGAGTTGAGTTGAACTATCAAGATGTCGTGTTGAATAGTCCGAAAAATAGGCATTTTTTCAGACAGCAAGCAGAAAAAAATCAATAGCCGGAGAGTTGGAAATTTGGGGAGAAGACCAGTCACGGAATGGCACAGATGGACAAATGGACAGATGTAAGATGGGAGAGTTGGACAATGGATCAAATGGACAATGGGTTTGCTGGCCAACGGGTAAGCTGGCCAACGGGGCTGGGCAAATGGTAAGCTGCCAATGAGGATAGATAGCGGGCAAGCTGGACAACGGGCAAGCTGGACAACGGTCAAGCTGGACAACGGTCAAGCTGGACAACGGGCAAGTTGGACAACGGGCAAGTTGGACAACGGGCAAGTTGGACAACGGGCAAGTTGGACAATTGGCCAGCTGCAAAATGCATCAGCTTAGCAATCAGCCAGAGGCAAAAACTTCCACCCGGTAAGTCATGACCACCAGTCGGCCAGTCGAGCAGTCAGAAAAAGTTGTTGGAGAGTTCAATGCACTGCTAGGAAGTTTGTTAGTCGCATGATCACCACACGCTCTACTTGCTATCAAACAACAGATGTTAGTTAGTGGCTTCCTGTAGGAAGGGGTCGTGCAAAGCGCCAGCCGCGCTGGGCGAGGTACGCACATACGGTTCCGCAGCCTGCGCTGAGCGCGGCGCAGACGTCGCGCCGTCCACGCGCCGGGCTCGCCCATGACGCGCACGGCCGCCTCGCCCACCACGCGCACCGTAATGCCCTGCACGGTGAGGCACGAGTCCAGGTCCACGCGCACGTTCCCGGCCACGTTCTGCCCGGAGAAGTAGATCTGCCCCGGCGGCTCCAGCTGCACGTCGAAGCGCCGCACGGCCTCGGGCAGGCGCTCGCCCCACGGCGGTGGCGCCGGCACCTGCGCACAGAGACAAGACACGGTCACACAGCTGCGATGGAAGGCAGGTCAAGTCAATGAAGCAGAGATGCAGACAAGACAATTAAAGGAGCAGGCGCTCGCGCGCAGAGAGAGGGCACGGTCCATTGTAGGGGCAGCAATAAGCATTTAAACGTTGGCTTGAAAAAAATTCTATGCAAAAATGTGCTTTTCGGAAACATGTAAACAATACAGAAACATGTAACAGTTTATTATTTGCGATAGAAATGAATAATTTGTTCACACAGAAAACTCAACGCAGAAATTTAAAAAAATTACTCAATTAAATTGATTTTTTCAGCATTTTTACAATAGTTTCAAAATTTCCCAAAAATAGCTCTAAATTATAGAGATATAAAATAGAGATATATAAATAATAGAGAACAAAAAGACATGAAGAAATGGAGTAGGTCAGATTTTCCTTGCACTCATGATTTTCAAAAAGTTGCAAAACTTGAACATATGTGCGACATCTTCTTACAACTTCAAATATGGAGAAGATGTTTTCCTTCACGAAAAGTGTTCATCAGAAGCAGGTCTTGATAGAAGGTAATATTACATTTTTTAGAATATATGAGTAATTCTTTTTGCGTAATTTTGAGTGAAACGTAAGCAATTTTAAATTTTAAATTTCTCAAAAAACGGTTCCAACATTTTTCTTTCAATGTTGTCCACGTATGAAGCAAAAAACAATAAAGAAAGTTTGCTGGTCTCATTTTCGGCGCACTCTCTGTATTTTCAAAACTTTTACTGCATTCGAATTTCCTGTTCATCGTTCGATGGTCTGTCGGTTTGCAAATGGCAGGACTGTGGTATTTAATTATTCTAAATTTTCTCGTTGTTGCCGGTCGTGATGATTATATGATGTGGATAATTTTCTTATGAAAGGCAATATATTTAACGAAGATAATTTTTACTCAGATCTAATTAATTATTCCGCTATAAGAAGTTTTGATCGCTAATTATGATATTAAAAATTTGGAAACTCATTTTTCATGTAATCAAGACCAGCTGAAATGAAATTATTCCTGATTTTCTGTGTAAATACTGCAACAGTGACATTTATTCTTCTTTCTTTTGTAAAACTAAGAATTGACTACTGTTCCTATCGAAATATGCAGATATGCACCACAGACGCTTCATTTGAATTTGATTTGACAAGTAGTATCCGAGTTGCTAGTAGGACAGAAATGATAATGTTTCAATATTACCATAAATGTGAGAAAGCATGTGCTGTTGTAGCACCTCTAGTTTTCGTAACATGTTTTAACAACCAAAACGTAACAGAATTTATATAGAAAATATGAACATTTCTGAGAAGGTGATGCGACCAAGTTATTTAATTCTAGACCAGGTAAAATGGAATGACCCCCCAACAAAGGTAAAAAGGAAACAATCTTACGTTCGGTGTACATCCTTACCCCGCTATGCGAATTACAGGACGCTGTTCCTTTTTCTTCCTTCCTCCGATTCGTTCCGTTATGTCGATGAAGCAGTTCAATATTGCGAAATATTATTTGAGGCTCACTACTGAAAGTATTAGCATTTTTTGCGTGACTTGGAATTGGAATGTGTTAGAATAACCATAATATTTAAAATTCAATATAGAATTTTAAATGGACCACTTGTACCCAATTCCGTGACATTGCGTATTGCCTATAATTTTCAATGTAACAATATTTCGTAAGCGTTGCCAATAATACACTTATGTATGAGAATTTGTCACCAAATTTATGTTTCAATAAAGATACGAAAGATCGTCCCTACAATGATTTTATTTTTTTGTGTGAAAGTCACTAAATATTGTCATAATACAATTTCCAAAGAAATGTGCCTCTGTGGTTCTTCTTAAAAGAGGACTTTTAGTAATCATTCTATTCATTTAATGCGTTAGTTGTTTGTAAACCACCCCACTTAACGACATACGGTAGCAGCTGTTAAACAAGTACAATATACTTGCACATTCCCACGTTCTCAAACATATCTATCAGTCGAACGGAAATGATAGGCCAAGGTGAGATAAAGAAAATCAAGTTTGGTGCTAGTACAATTAATACACTAAAACCAAGAAATCTAACCAACGAAGAAAGAAAGAAAATATTTTCTAACTTCTCTAATCTACGCCGTCCGTCTGGCACGCCCCCCCCCCCCCCCGTTATCCTACACTCATTTTTTGGCTTTGCACCATTGCTCTTCGAAATTTTAAGATGTATCCCATTCCATGCGATTTTTTAACCATATGGATTCCTGTAACGTGTATGTTTCAGCATACATACATTCAATTCTAAATGATGCCAGGCCCCATTTTTTTTCGTATTTGTTAAGTAATAACACTAAGAGGAGGAAAAGTTTGGGTAAGCCGTGAATTCCCTCTTTTTTTCGCGCGGGCTTGCATAGCACGGAGTTCGCGGTCATGCACTGCGGTGTGCCCTCTGACATTTCTCTTTAGCGAGCCGAGCCAGTCGGCGCCAGAGCACTCAGCGTCCTTCTGCTGGGCATCGCTGCGCTTTCTTTTCCTCGTAGTCGCACTCTCACATTAATTACCCCTACGAATCACGCACCTCGGTTCGTAGCCCTTAGGACGTCACGTCCTGGTTCGTTGAGTTTGCAGCCCCTACTGAAATTCGCAAAATTAATCTTGTATCTTTATGTAATCTTAATACAAACATCTTAATAAGAGAATCAATACTAAGGTAGCGAATCAGATTTTTTATTTTAAGAATATATTGTATGAATAATTAACAAAAGGAACAGTATTGTGAATGACAACAAATTAATAAATATAAACTTTTATATCCAATTTCAATTAATACTTTAATTTTTATTTAAATATATAATATTAATCTAATATTTTAATTAGACCGACCACTACCCCGTTTCCACATGAAACATTTCTTGTAAAGATGATTTCTATTTTAAGTGTTTCGGCTGAGAAAATAGTGATCATTTGCGGAACCCCTGTCAACGTACCAAGGAGCCCTAGGTACAAGACCCCTGTTTTAATAGATAAAATAAACGCGGTGTTTAGTTACGTCATAAGCAAAATTTATACAAAAATTATAAGTTGCCTTTTCTGTAATCACTTGTATTTTTTGTTTCAATTTTTTTAACGACAAGGACACAAACAGCTATACAAAGTTTTTGTGAACGGTTATTTACACTGTCTTCTTACTGTTCGCCTTTGTCATGAGCGACACACATATACTTAAACAATTCTCAATTCAAGATTGCATTAATTTACATCTGTCAGGCAATAAATGAGTCGTCCGTTAAAGAAACAATGTATGCAATTTGAAGCATTTTGCTTAGTACAACGAATTGTCTATTATTGGACGAGATTAAATAAATGTATTTCATCTTCAGTTATTACAAAGCATCTAAAAATGCTAAAGAACTCCACGAGACTTCTGAATGAGTTAATTCGGTACACTGAGTCGGAAATATGTTCGCAGGATGTGTAAAATAATGCAAGTTTTTTTTTCAGATAAGTGGAAAAAAGCGTCACTAGTTTCAGTAAAATAGAGAAAGCCTTAAAAACCAATACTTTCACACCTGTTGCCTTTGTGACTGATTGCATTTTATACAATGTATACTGCATACACGTTTTGGCCTTCGAGTAGATCGCAGAAACGAGTACAGGTACTAGAGACTTCTTAAACTAGTGTGGAGATAATAGTGAAGGACTATACTGCGGACGCGGACCTTTAACAAAGCTGTCAATAGCGGGTATGAGACACGTACGATCAATACGGGATTCCTGATTACAGTATCTGCCCAATAAAAACTACCCTAAACGTTCTATTTGGAGAAGCAAGATTAAATTAATTGAAGAGGTAAAGTTCAGAAGGAATGTTAATTTCGTCCAATACGCAGACATGCGTAAATTCTTCAGCATTCACAAAAGCAATTTATCAGAAACCTTTGATAAAAAATGATGAACGGTCAGAAATAATGATTTTCATTGACGTCGAGAGATTACATTTTCGCAAATCCAGAGATACGAAAAAATCCAGCAGATGCTTAATAAGTGTTATTTTTTCATGGCATATTTACTACATCATTTCTCTTTATAGTTCAGAGAACACAGTTAGCAAGTGTAGAGTTTGAACTCTGGTCGTTTTGTGAAACTTGAATTTAAAGCTTCACTCTCATTTGATTCTTAGTTTTTCGATAGAGATATAAGCATACGTTGTGACAAATGCATTCCTATGAACTTATAAAATGTAAAATTTCCGCCCCATTCATGGACATATCAACAAGAAAAACCTTACGTCTCTATTTTCGATTCCAAATATAATTACCGCTTCTTTGGCTACATTTTTATCGTTATTATTTACGTTTGTAGTTAGTCTTTATTTTGTAAAATGTTCATTAAAACATGTTATCTATATTTACGCAGATAATTACTAGCTAAATATCTAAATATCAATGAGGTTTTAAAATGCTAATCACCTCAACGTAAAAGAGAGAATTATGTTAACTCGTTCGTTGTTGTCAATTTCATCAAAACAGTCGCCAGTTTTTTGTAAATAACTAAATCACTGTGCCTTAATATTTGTGGGGTAAAAAATGCACACACTCCTGTCGTGTAAAACATTATATAATGAGGTAAACACATCGATAATTTCCTATTACATTGCTTGGTATTTTTGAATGATGGTTGAAAATGACCCATGTCCGTAAATTACTATTATTAATTTCGTTTATTTTATAAAAGTATAGACTGTATGAATTTATCGTTTGCTCGCGTTATCTGGCAAAGATATTATCGTCGTAGATACTCAACATTGTGTACGAAAAGAAAACTTCTTGAAAACTCAGTTCGTCGAACTAATTCCATCATATCCAACCCATTTCTTTCCTTGCTCAGTGACGCCCTCCCAAGTTGTTTTTGCTCAACTCGACCTCTGGGGCGTCGCCTGTTGATGGTATCACCACACGCACTCACCGCCCATTCCAGCTTAACCCCTCCTGCCTACCCGCTCACACCGACCTGTTCCCGCCAGCCGAGCGTTCCAGCGGATTCGTTCTCACCCGCCCGCCAACCCGTTCCATTCAACTCGCAGACGCCCATGCACTACCGCCTACCAGCTCTTTCCCTTTTCTATCAGTTCCTTCAAACAACCTTATGTCCACGCAATGCGTTGTTTGCATATTTACTATTGCGGTGTATTATATCTAGAATTTCTAAATCATCTTAAAGTACTAAAACTTAAGCACATCGTATCCAAAACACAGTTTCAAAAAGCGTAGTTAATCTGTAAGACAAAACGTGTTACCTTTTTTATTCATGTCTGATTACGTGTCTTGGATATATGAGGCAAAAGGGAACATGCATTTACAAATGAACGGAATACAAATGAATTTACAAATGAACAGTTCCTTGTGATTCTTTGAAGGGTCGACTGCTACGACAGGATTTCGAAAACCGGTAACATGTAAATGAGCAAATAAAGATCATTTTAAGTAGTCGAAGCAACTTCGTGACCATTCTGAGTTTTTGCATTTATATGTTTAATGAAAAACGAAATTCGTAACAATTTCAGAAATGTATCAATTTTGTGCATGTTACGCACTGAAACACCGAAATGGGTCAATGACCGGGATTTTACCACACAACGTTACGTTGATGGGGCAAAACAACTATTAGTGGATATTCGTATTATGCCACTGTCGGAAATTGAACACTTCCAAAGCTTTTGGGGTAAAAACATTCGCTCAAAAACCGGTTTGAACATTAAAGTCGTTTTTACCGAAAAATATAACAAAACAAAAAACAACGTGATATGACAAATAAGCATATTGCGAAAAGTGCTTGACCACAAAGCGTTCTGAATAATTTGTAACAGTATTTGCGAAAATACTAGAAACACCTCAATATTAATTTGTTAAGTAAATAGGTCATAGTAATAAAACAAAGCTTGTTTGAAGAGCCAAATAGAAAGTATTGTAAAAAAAGCACGAAATAATCTAACGTCTTCCCGTCGAAGACAATGTAATGATTAAAGGTCTCGAGTTTTTTCGTCGGCAAGTAGCTTCGAGAAATGCGATTGCCGTGGTAATGAATGACTTTTGCAATGGTCAATGAAACAATATCAGCTTGGTACGAAACACATCACACTAGCCAAACAGTTCTCCAGAACCCAATTACAACCAGATACAAAGACGTTTATAACAACTATTGATACCATGGCGAATATTATATCCAATCAAGGTGTTCAATCTAAAATCTATATTAATCATGTATGATTCTATTGTAATCGTTAAAGAATACCTGAAAACGTTCAAGTAAGGGATGATTCCTGGTCCCAAACAATTGCTAACTATTTAACAATCCACGTACTTTTCTAACTTGTTTTTACTGACACGATTATTGACATAAAATTAAAAATGAAATGAGTTAACCATATACTCTTGAATACAGAATTTGTGTCTCACCTATTGATATTTGTATAACTGTGCAGGACACAAAAATAGCTCGTTGTATTATTGGATTATCAAAGTCCATAGATTGGTTCAAAAGTTTTGGGGGCAAGAATGAACAGTGTAGTGTACAAAAACAACCTTCTAGTGAAAATTCATTCCTTGCGTGTTTCAGATGCGACAATCTGGTCCAGGAGTCACGCCACTTTTAACTTGTTTCGGCTTTCAAAGAGTTTGTCTATATTGTTATTCGTTTCCTTATTTTCTCACTTCATTTTCCTCTTTCACCATCCTCGAGATCTTCCCTATCGCCTTCCCTCTTCATTCCTCCATCCTCTCCTCATCCCTCCCTCTTACTTCCTCCTCCCTTTACTTATCTCTTTTCCTTTCCTAGTCCTGTGTCCCTCTTTCCCTCCTCGTCCAAGTATTCACTTCTCTCCCTCTCCTTCCCTCCCTCTCCCTGCCTCTCTACCTCTCTACCTTTCTCTCTCCCTCCCTCCCTCC
>BOPP01000082.1:4404302-4441930 GCA_017312745.1 Gryllus bimaculatus
CAGAGGCGTGGCAGCCAGAGGCGGGGAGCGGCGGACATGGGCAGTGCGAGAGAGAAACGAAGCGATTTCGGAGGTGACGGGGCGAGGTTGGAGCGGTATTCTAACGCAGACGCCTTCGGGCGGAGGAGGACAAGGAAGAAAAAAGGAGAAGGAGGAGGAGAAGAATAATGAGGAGGAGGATGAGGACAATAAGAAAAATGAGGAGAATAAAAATGTCGCGAAGACTATGGAGGGGAAAACGTCTACGGAGGAGAAAAAGCATGAGGAGGGGAAAAATAAAGAGAAGAAAAGGAATAATAAGAAGAAATATGAGAAAAGCAATAAGGAGAAGAGGAAGGGGGACAAGAAGAAGAGAAAGAGGAAAGGAGAGATGAAGAAGAAGAAGAAGAAGAAGAAGAAGAAGAAGAAGAATGATGGTGGAGGAATAGGGCGCATAATTTCACGAGAGGGGAGAGGCCGGGAGTCAGATAAACAAATCACATATAATAGGGATGAAGACGAAACGTTTTTATAGCTAGATCTTGTAACATTTTTGTAATATTTTCATTAAAATGAGCCGTATTACAGTTGACTAAGATCCACACAACATTGATTTTTTATTTTGTATTTGTGGTCAACTGCTATGGCCGTTATCACGTAAGTATATTTCATGTTGTATTGCCAAAGGTGGCGGTGTTCTTCCATTACTAGAAAGTCCCATTTGGTGCCGATCTACCCATCGACTTGCGATGGTTTCCCTCCTCCGGAACCTCCACCGCAGAGCACCGGCGCAGACGGGACTAACTCCCAACTTCCAATCGCACGCAGTCTGTGGCCAATTTTGATACGTTTCTACTCCGGAATTTGGCTGTTATTGATCTGATACAGCACGGAAAACCACTGACCATAGCAGCTAGATTTGGTAACTTTTGTTGCTACTTTTGTCTACGCGATTGGACTATACTCGCATACACATAATACTATACGGATTGGCTGGACTGAGCACGTTCCTATAAAAGTGTAGTAAAGGCCGTAGGTGTACTGTGCTGATCCGATTCAAGTCACGATTCTCAGTACCAAGGAAAAACATTGCTGCTGTTATGTCTGCATTGAATTTCCTGTTGTACGTCTCCCCTTCCGTCTGACATTGATTGGCTTGAAGCTACCTTCGTGGTTCTCACCAGTCTTCTTATCAATAGTGTCTATGAGACTCTGAAGCTTTTATCGATGTCTACACGAAGCATAGCTGATCAACCCATCACATTTATTCATGTATTAGAGGAAACAAACCAGGTTTCACGCGTGTGACGCCTCTGCTGCAACCCGTAAGAACTTACGTCGCGTACTTAGACAACTATTCGCTCATCCGACTTTCCGGGGATGGGAATCGGAATCACAGGAAGGATTATGTTTCAAGTGCAATACGATGTGGTAGTAATTCACGCCATGCCACACAACGTCCATGCCTAATGCGGGATACGATGCCGCGGAAGAAGATGAAAGCACAGAGTACCTGACAAACTGTCACCAATGGTGCAGTCAAAAATTGACTGTTAATAGAAGTTGCCGCTTAATCAAGATCATGAGGTTACTGAAAGCATAAATAAAGTTATATTGTTATTCCTAATTGTTGTGTTAAATGAAGTACATTCTATTTAACACTTAATTACTATAAATGACAAAATACAGCTTGAAGAATGCATTGAGGATCATTTGTATCCTTTCCCCAAATATCAACATAAACTCTTGACTCGCCACTCATTCTTATAGTCGAGAAACTCCCTTTATGTCCACACCAAATCAAACAAGCAAATTAGACTAGAAGATGTAATTCATATTCTATAGAAACTTTTAAAACAAAGATATTTGAAGAAGACATTTTTATAAGATTTTTGAAAAGAATAGATGTTTGTGAAATGGGAGAAACGAACACGTTGATTCATTAAGATGTATTTATTATAATCATCTCTTGTTACGTGAAACAGAAAGCCCCTGTGAGATAAGAGGCTCTTCATGCCTCTATTAAAAGTAATCTGCCAAAGTGCCTCGTAGTAGAAAGATATTAAATCAACAGTAGTCTCCAGCACTTTTCCGCTTCACGTGATAACAGCTCAAAACCGCTTGAGACGACCACTTAATAAAAGTAAATCTAGGAAATGAGTCTGTCTGCTTTGTCAGGAGGCTATTGTAAAGAGGGAAATATTTACACATGCCGTAGGGCAAAATCAATCTTTTCCACGATAAAATTCCATTACTGCAACTGACCGCTGGATCGAAGTGGCCGTTCAAAAGAGGTCGTCACACAGATTGTTGAGAGCAAATGCATCAATAGCTGGTGCAATGTAGACCGGCAAGAAATTCAAGGAAAAATGTTCACAGCAAACACATAAAGGTTGTAAGAAGTCCACCATGCTATAATACTCAGCAAATCTCTATGCCCGAGGGAGGATTCGAACTCGCTATCCGTTGAACCGCTGCGATACTGCTCGGCGCTTCCACCTCAGCGATTTTTACTTCCTTGGGGGGGGGCGCAATTCTACGTAGTGAGAATTAGAAATGATGGTAGATTAGAGTAATATTATTTTTACGGAGACGGTATCAGTTTTAGCAAGATGTTGGGAATTAAATGTTTTCTGTGTAATGGCGACAGTCAAGTTAGTCTTGATGGTAGAAACGAGTAGCTTAAACGTTATTAAAGTTTATATTACGATGTGGAGGGGCTCTTTGATGCTTTGAGAAACTGTTGACTCTGAAATAAGGTAGCGTCAAAATTGCAAGAAAGTTATCCGAGCGTCCACCAGTGTTGTAGCATCCCGCTGAGCACAACGCTGGCTATGCGAGGAATATTGACGTTTTATAGGTGGCTCTAATAAGGTCACAAGTGTGACAATTTTCTTTCCATAACTCGTATATTGCGAACTCATGTTTTACCATATTTTGTTTCAAATACGTCCATGTACGTAGTTGGGAGAGCACTAGAGCATGTTTGATAGCAATGATTTCTTCACATTTTTATTTTCTGAAGGTCATATCTCTCTGTATCAGTTCGATTTTTTAAAAAAATGTGTGGCGATATACATTGCCCCAAATCTTCATGCTCCTTTTCTGCAATCTATGGGCTAAGTTTGATCATAATGGGTTATGCTCCAAAGGCTACTTTTATTAATATAATTTTTAACTGTACTTATCTGATTAAAATTGCTTGAATAAATACCGTTATTGCAGCGACTGAGAGATGTGTGATGTTTATTCATACATGTACACTTCAGATATATAATAATACAATATGCGTTCTGACATTTTTTGAAGAAGCTACAGCGTCTGATATGTTTTAATTGGCTTGTTTACAATAAACTTTTTTTGAAACTTGGTGGTATCGCATAATTTACTTGTTTATGTTTGTCGATGGTAAAGACATATTTTACTTTATCGCCATCGTCACCGCCATCGTCACCGCCATCGTCACCATCATTGAACCTGTGGTTCAATTGTGTCGAACACGAACATCATCATCATTATAATTAATTGTAGATTGCTTAGTTTGGAAAACACTTAGCAAGCAAATTATTTTATAATATGTGAAGTGGATTCTAGGATGAATGAGATTAAATCTCAGCTAAAATCTAAACATGAAGCATTTGGCCTCCTAATTCGGTCTTTGAGAAATTATACTAAATCCTAAATTAGTATACAATAAACAAGCCATTAATTAATCCATTATAAAATTGAAGGTTGGCTCTTCAAGATAAGATATTTCATGAGAATTAAAAAGTCCAATCCAATGTCCATCCCATTGTACTCGTAATGTTTAATATCAAGTTAATTTAATTTTTAAGATTTGTAATGATAGCAGCGTCACTTTGTCTCCAAATACATACACAATAGAAATATTTCAAAGGAAGAAGAAACAAATCCACTACGTAATCAGTAATTCTGTTTTGGATTCGTTATAAGTAAAATATTAGTTTTTGATTTCTCAATAGGGCCCTTCTCTTAAATTTGGGAGAAAGGAATGTTTTATATTATTCTGGGGATGAGTTCGCGATTATCCTTATGTTTAACAAATAATAGATGAAAATGTAATTTGTTAAGTAATTTATTTTTTTACTTCTAACTTACTTACTATTACTTAAACGTTTTGTAAACGTTTATTGCCTCTGCAATGATATATGAAACTCCAACAGATCTTCGTGCAGATAAAAAAAGGGAACACAGTGTTTGCAATAAGGGTCACCTCATTTATCAACGGAATAAAAATTATTATTTAATTTCTTCTAAACTTTTGAACCTCAAATGATGGCAATCTCTTAATCAGGCTCTTAAAAATCTCCGTCATGGTAGGGTTTTGGTGGTTTTATTTTCCGTGGTAAATGGCAATGTAGACTTCGCGTACGACTTATACAAGTTCATTTTTTGATACCAGAAAGGGCACCATGCGATTTAATTCTTTCTTCTAGCACAAGTCAAGTGTGACGCTAATGTTCTTCCACTAATCTCTGTGTACGAGTATAACTTCACACGGGACAGCTAGGAAAAGGTGTTTTGTATTGAAGGTTATCATTGCTGAGAAAAAAACACACTTCAGTATGGCGATGGTTAGCATTTTAGCTGGCACGATAACTACACGCATTTCAAGAGAAGATGTTTTTAGTTGTCAATATTATTTTCTTCAGAAATTGTTATGTGTGTGCTTCTTGGCTTTCAGAGAATGATAATGGTAATTAATTTAACCAGTGGCTTATGGCTGGAATCTTATAAAGAAGTACATACAGTTGATATAAAATTATTTTGACTACAAATATATTGCTAGAATTCAGCGATTAGCTATCCTAAATAATGCCTTGATGTACAATAGGCTCTAATGTATTGCTGCCCTCTCGATTTAATACCATTAAATGTTATGCGTGTTCACCGCCATTTTTTTAAGAATTAAAAAGCAATCATTATTAAAAGTTTTATGTAAAAGTAGATGAGGAAAACGGAATATGACACTTTTGATAAGATGTTACAAATCACGCAACCACAGCTTCAAGGTCCTTCAATATAATGAAAATCGTGCACAACAGTAAATTATGTCCAACTCAGTTGATCACGTAATACCATCGGTGAAACGTATTGTCTAAAAACAATGGAATCTAAATTCATACATCACTAATTCGCTGTTAACAAGAACCTTGGCTAAAACAACCTTACCGATGGTAACCCATGACGCTAATAAGCCATACTCAATTGAGCGTTATAAACCATTGCCTTTAAGGACGCACTTCAAATAGTATTTTATTCAGAAGCAACATGAAATGCACTCACCTTCGCATAAATGGCGCTCGCACTGCTGCTGGTAGTGACGCGTTTAAGAACAGGTTGAAAAAATCCGCCATAAGCCTGTTGTCCGGTTCCTGCAAGCGCCCCGCTGTCGCCCGCCTCTCTGACGCCATTGCCCGGCTCTCTGATTGAGTCACGCCCATCTGCCGGTTGCAACCTCACTTTCCGAAAACCTTTACACCTCGCCTCAAACCTGCCGCTACGCCCTCCATATTTCCACTCCCAGAGTTCCCGCTAAAAGGAAACGACTCTATGTAAGTTCTCTGGATTAGTTGCGCCGTCCATGCCCTTCTATTGGCGCGTAGAATCGTATATTGTGTTGTGAACATAATGCACACTCTTATAATAGTGAATTTAACACAGACATTTTAATAAATCAATGATATCTTTCCTAAATGAGAGATACGAAAAATTTGACAAAACACTAATTTACAATAACGAGAAGATAAAATAAAGTCTTGAATTCATTAGGTCTTGCTTAATATGATTATCAGAAGTAAGAATATATAGAAAATCTGTAGATAACATTTGTTTTCACTTCGATTTTTTATAATTGATTATTATTTCTTGGAAGTGAAACTGATCAATGCTATAAGTAAAACGAAAAAAAAGATAATACATTTATTTTAATTTTTTATACGTTACTTTGAAAACGATGCAATATTATTTTGAGTAGTCAAGTTAATAGTAAATAAGTTTATTTTAGGCCAGCGTTAAGAATTAGGTGATTATTCATTTATTATTATCATTAAATTATTAGGTCATTATTAATTTCAAAATTATACATCCAAGAACACAGATTGTAGACAATTGTCAAAGTTCACAATACATTAAGGAAAAAGATGAATGTCCATTGCAAACTAGACTATTCAATTGTTCGTTTAACTTTGAAGCAAATTGTCAGGACCATGTGACATTATCTGCAAGTTGTATAGATAGATTTATTATTTCTGCAAGTAGGAATAGAACCTGGTGGCAGAACACTACATTTTACAACTAAGAATAGTAATACACTAATTTTAAAGCCTTTTAAGGCAATAATAACAATATAACAATAAAAACTAACAGCATTACCTATACACTTTATGACTGCCCTGCACGGAATTTTTAACTAATAAATACACTGCACTTCACTTCACTACACTACACTTCACTTCACTTCACTTCGGTACACTACACTTGCACTTGACTTCTCTACTGCACTACACTTCACAACACTTCACGACACTCCAATTCAACTACTACTTTATATATACTTGTATATTTAACAAACCAATGTATTTAATAGTGATTATCACTATACTAATATTTAAAAAATAACAATTATATAGTATATATAACTAAAATAATAACCATTTTAATAAGCCTAACTTATACCAATGTCCTTAGTTAATCTACTTTTGAAACTTTGTACACCTAGAGGAAAGGGTTCCATGGCTGCCGCAGGTAACTTATTCCAGTCCGTTATTGTTCTATTTGTGAATGAAAATTTTCCAACATCTGTTCTCTGTGTTCTGAACTGAATTTTGTGCTTGTGATCCACTCTACTAAAGTAAGTGGGTCTATCGAGTCGAATGAAAATATCTTTCCAAGCTGGATAACCGGCATACGCTTTGTACATGGCACAGAGTCTTGCCTTAGCCCTCCTGAATTCTAGAGACTCCCATTCCACTTTCTTCCTATTGCTGCGGAAAGTAAGTTTACACGCTCTTCTCTGAACTCTATTCAAATATTCCTTTTGTGAATTTCTATAAGGGTCCCAACAAGGGTATGATTCTACTGACTTAACGTTCGGGCGCTCGCGCGAATTAGTGTTGCAGGCATAATCACGGGCGGTATTTTTACCGCCGACGAACATCCTTCCCTTTTCTCAACATTGTACCTGCTCTTCATCGTCAGTGATGGGGAATTTATTAATTAACATGTTCTGGGTTTTGCAGCAGATGAAAAACGCATTGAAACAATTTTAAATATTCTCCAGGATAGACATTTCTTGAGATAATATGCAAAATCATGCTTCTACTTTTGCTTCACAATACGCTGAAGACACATACACTACACTTATGCCATAATAAAAATCTAAATTATTATCTAATTAAGTAGGAGAGTAAAAATCTACTAAGTAAGATAAAAATGGTAAAGTTGGGGGGGGGGGATGTGTAGGTAGCTAAATATTTTATAATAAAAAGAATAGTAAGTATTAGAAATCTAGATTAATACATTCCATTGAAATCATCACCAAATCACACAAAATTAATAACAAATTTATTTAATTAACATAATAATATTATTATCACATTTTTATAACAAAAATATATGAAAAATATTCTGACATATTCATCACACTCGTGGAAGAAAACTGAAACAGGCGCGATCACGTGACGGTGTTTACGTCACGAAGAGCAAAGAATGATGGCGTTGGTATCTTTTGCGCGAATTTGGCACACATGAAAGGGGATATTAAAGAAGATCCCCTTGTGTCTCAATAGATAAGAGAATACCTGGCACCCCGTCATGCTCAGTTCAAACATCAACCAGCAGCCCCGTTTTATTTTTAAAGGCCACATTTTTTACGCGATTGCTGGAAGGTTAAACAACTCATGAAACAGATTTGTTTGCTATTTTGTAATGTTTAGTTAAAGTAGCAGTTTTTAATCACAATAATACACTGAATTAGAGTATTTTAAAAATGTCTTTTTTCTGTTATTTCGTTGCAAAATGTAAATATATGAATGCAGCTGGTTTGAATATAAAAGTAGACCGTATGTCCCACCAACTGCGGCGGTTCACAATATTGAAACGCAATTTTCGCTAACATTACGAAATCATGGGGCAAAAACTTTTTCAGAATACATTGTTATAATATTTTCAGTTCTGAGAAATTCAGTTTTTGACATCATACAATTATTTAAATTATTCAACCGATGTTTTAAATGAAACTTAATTTTTTCACTTGCAATACATGTCATAAAAACAGGAATACGCGTAATGCTGCATCACTTGTTAATAATTGTAAAAGTAATACAGAGAACAAATGTATTTCTGTCCGTTCTTGGAAATTATATACAGTAGTTGGTACTACGACGGTGGGTCAACAATTTTGACGCCCGTAGGTTCGCAAAAAGTAGACACCTATTTATTTGAAATTAACCCAGGAAAAACGTTATACATAAAATTATAAAATTTTATTTTTGTTTGTATGTACGAGGGTAAGTCAATAAGTATCTGCCGTCAGTGTTTTTAGTTGATCTCAACAGAACAGAAATTACACAATGAGAATCACGCTAATGAGACCATTTTTAACATAAGAACTATGTTTTTCAATGAACTTGGCTCATCAAAGCACCAGTTTTTCGATACAATCAAAAAAATAAATTCGATTAAGAAGCAAGCCATGTATGCACTGTTTCCTCAGCGAAGGCAAACCTCTGGCATCTTAATTCATCTCTGAGTGAACCAAACGGACTGTAAATATAGACGTAACGAACTCGAAACCGTATCTGGGATGCTCAGACACCACGAAATACTCATTGTGAAGATCCAGGGCGAAGGAATGTGGTTCAGTGTTGTCTAGCAAGAAATAAATCTCTTTGGACAAACCACCTCGGCGTTCTTGAATGCCGCACCTGACTACGTTGCGTTTGGTCAATGGCTGTAGACTATTAGAGACTATACCGAGCATCACAAAGTAAATTAATATTAATTTTAACACTGATATTTAATGTGTTATTTACCATTTGAACTGTTTAATTCTAAACATCCGGTAATAAGTATTGAACCTCAGCTTCAGGGTCAATGAATCCTCATTTCCATTAGGATTATATTCCAGTTTCCCTGGCCCCTTGAGCAAATGTTGAGATAGCCCCTTGTTTTGCATCTAGACATAAATGTAATTTAATTATCTGTGCACGCCTTCTAGAGTTCAGTGGGATATGTAGTTATTTAAATTATCGTTCTTAATTGTGTCGCAGCAGGAAGTATATTCCTTCACGAAGGACATGATGAGGGATAAAAACCCAAATCTAAAGCTCATTTGCCTTTGAAAATATATTTAATTACATCTGAGTGAATATTGCGAAAAACGCTCATTTCTTTCTGTATTCAGAATTTAACTAGCATATGACTCAGGGCTGAGATACCAGAATTAAGAAAATGTGCAAAGAATACACTTCTTCCCGTAGCACGTCACACTCAGTTTTGAACTACTTTTAATAATGTTATAAAATAGTTTATTGAAAAAATAGTTTAATGAAAGTAGTTTATAAAATATAAAAAAATGAAAAATGATCTGGTTTGCTACTTCACTGAGTTACTTGTTACTTTTTGAGAATCAAGGTAGGAATTTTCTCAATGGGTTCAGTAGTGGAGCAGGCTGGTCATCATGTTCTTATCTCATCGTGCATGCTTGTTTGACTGCTTTTGAATGTTCAATCCCACGGGAATCTCTTCGCCGAGGAAAAACATTGCCCTCGCATTGGGCCGAAAGACTTCTACGTATTTCATATTTTTGTAGACACTCATATTACAAAACACGGATGACTCGAGCTTACTTTCTTTTTGTGCAAATGGAGAGTCGTACAGCCACGTTTACGTCGTAACAACTCAAGCCAACATAAGGTGATAACTCTGAAACTTAAAGGAAGTAAAGTTAAAGATATCATCTTAAGGCCGGTAACTGCATGAATCTGTACAGCAAATTTACAGACGATTAGAACAAAAAAGCAGATACTGACTTACTTTCCTGGATATTTGTTTCACAATAACTATAGACCTATTGCTCTTAAATTCTACAAGAATACTTTTAAGAAGACAGAAAAAAGAAAGGGGGGAACGCGATCACCAAACTTCTGCTCAATTTCGTGTGACACCGAAATGTGTGTGAGATATCGGAAACCCGCATTGCTGTGAGGCGAGATTGTTGGGTATCGGGGAGGACGAAGGTGGGCGGAGGTTGGGGGCGGCGGTTGGCAGGGGTTGGGGATCGTATCGAGCAGGGGGTCAACTGGGTCGAACAGAAGGGACACGAATGGGGGGGCGGGGCTATTTAATAGATGATGTCGATAAATAAATGCGAAGCCCGCCGGGTAATCTGCTATTAAATCAATAGATTGTGCGTGCGGGATTGGGCCCGTTTGAGCAGCGCTCTAGCCGCCGAGTGCTAAGGAGGCGTGGGGGCGGAGGCGGCGCGGGTTGAGGCGCGGGCCACGCGGCGTCGAAGGCGACCTGCTTGAGCGGGCGGGAAGGCCAAGCCCGGGCCGAGCCGCCCGCGCGAAACCAGCACGCTATCGACCGCGCGCGCGCGCGCGCGGCCGCAGCGGCGACGCACGGTCGTGAATGCGAAGCAGCTCACCCCCCCCCCCCCCCCCCCCCCCCCCCCACCCCCCCCCCCCCCCCCCCCCCCCCCCCCCGCCACTCCCCGCCTCACTACTCCCCACCACGCCCCGCCCCGCTGCGTCCGCCACGCGCCGCCAGCACGCAGGAAACGGACTCACTGACACATTGATTGATTACGAGTGATTCCGGGAGCGTCAACAGCTAAGGTCATTAGTCCCGTTAGTCTAGTGCATGTTTTTCCCCTCGGGAGGGGCTGGTGATCTTCCCCCGCTGAATAGCAAGATCTGGAACCGTCATTCCGTCAGATAGCGGGGCTTTCCTTATCCAGGTTTCTCCCACCAGCGGGACACCAGCCGGGGCAAGATCTAAGGTCTCCCGGTTTGTAGTGTGTAGTGTCGTGTAAGTGTGTGTGTGTGTGTGTGTGTGTGTGTGTGTGTAATGAAAAGGATAGGACAAGAAATGGGAGTGAAACTTTTCACGCCGTCCGTGGCCCATTTGTTAAGGTACTGATTTATCTGATATCGATCAGATAAACCGCGAGAGGATACCGTTCAGAGCAGCAAGCCTTTAGAATTCTCCTCCAGATAGCAGCTGAATCGAAAATCCTGCCATTGTCGGCACTAGAATCTTAGGACCTCCCAGTGAGAAGAAATTCAAGGTGGTCCTTTTGGAAGTGTTAGTAGAGTAGGTAGTGATGGTGATAATTGTGTTAGCTGTAGTGTTTGTAGTAGCGGTTGTTGTGGTAGAGGTGATGGGAAAATGATGGTGGTGCTTGAGGAAGTGTTGGTAGGAGTGGGGATGGGGGCGGTGATCTTTGTCGTCGAAGTGGTGACCGCAGTTGTGTGTAGTGGTAATGGAACACGTGGCACATGGGGTGAAGGTGGCACACGTGACAAAGAATACGTGTGATGGTGAAGTTTGTGTTGAGAGTGACTGAATGATGAGTGGCACAGTATGGTTAGGAATGGGAACAGGAAGTACGCTCGGGTTGCTTTGGCAATTCTTGGTAGGTTGATGGTGGCTGACAATAATTGCTAAGAAGGAAACAAGAAGTGGTTGTGGTGGTAGCAGTTGAGTAAAAGATAAACAAAATACAGCACTCTAACATTGAATGGGGAAAGCCCAAGCATAGATTTCCTAGAGCGCGTGTTGTACTACTGTATAAACAAAAACATTGAGACAGCTATGTCATGTGATGGTGATGGACGGACGCAACAGTCACAATTATTCTGGTGATTGCGCAAAGACATAATTTTTGTTGGACAGTGTCTGATAGTCATGGTGATGATGATTGTTGTGGTATTGATGATGACAATGTTCACATGGTCACGGTAAAAACATGAGAGTTGAAATTTTGTCATTGAAGTGGACGACGTTCCGAAAGCAAAAGAAGGATATGGTGATTAAAAGAATCTCCTGAATGGAATTATAAGCTATGCTGAATAGATAATCTCCGAGACTAGAGATTCATAGTCACCAACAAGTTGAACTACTCAGCGTAGCCGGTTATTTATTCATCATAATAATTCTGCCACAACAGACCTGCCCTGCCACTCCCTACTCTGCCATGTTTGTTACGATTGATCATTGTTGCTACAACAGCCGTTGCTACAGTCAACTAGAAACAGGTGCATTGTTGCGTAATCCACAAACGTTCAGTAACTATTTTGAGCCTCAATTAATTTGCACTTAATTGCGCAATTGAAATGAATCACAATGCATTTAGTCGAACATTTTAATGAGTTTTGAGAAACGTCTAATTCGCTTCAGTGGTCCTACTCTCTGTGTTCGAGATATTTGTGAAAACGGAAAGATTGCACAATTAAATATTGCACTACGAAGCAGGAAAGAATAGAAGAATTCTATGCAAAATCTGATACGACAACTTTTCTCTTCTTGTGAATCTCATGTGCACAAAATTTCATTATGACTGGAATAGAACTGTAGATTTGTAGATAAAGCGGACGAACGAACCTTCTTTATAAAAGAAAATAAATAATAAATTAGCAATAAATATTAAACTGTATCCCTCAGAGCACACTATCTCTTCATGAAAACATCATTAAAATCATTTAGGAAATTGTATTTATATAATTTAAATTGAGATTATAAATATGAGCTTATAAAAAGACAGTTATTTTGAAATAACAGACAGGCACTTGAATTTACTCCAGAAAATGTATATATTTCGCTGACATATAATAGGGGATTAAAAACATGAAGTGTTTGGAATGTATGGAATACATGTAAGGTAAGATTTCACGAAAACAGTTAAAATAATGTTCATATGGAAAGGTTTTGTACAGTAAATATGACAAGTATTAATAACAAAAAATTACTTCCTTCATCGTATTTTCATCTAGATTTTATTTAAAGTTTTGAATGTATGGGATGCACTGTTCCAGCCGAGCTCTGAGAAGTTCGGGAACATGTCATAAACGGAAAATTTGTCCGCCCGTAAAGTTAAATGGCCTTTTATGATCTAAAACGGAACCTATCCAACGCAGAATGGGAAAAATATTCTTGTACTGCAAGAGAAATAATTTTATAAAATAGAATTCCTTCCTATGTAATGCGACTTGAAGTGTACCATTGGTGCAACATATTTGTAATGTAATTTTTTGGCAGGTCAGTTTTAACATCTTTGCCCCTGCATCGCAAGTTTTTGATGGTATCTCTTAGTGAAAAATAGAACGCTAAGATAATGTAAAAAAGTATCAAAATAACTTCATAGTTTTTTATTCAATTTCGGAAAAAATACGGAAAATCTACAAAGCCGCAAACCATCCGGAACTACTTCGGCCAGGCAGACAAGTTTTGTTGTTTGCAGGTGTGTAAAAAATTACCAACATCGATTGGAAATGAAGATGCTGTCCACGATATGAATAAGCTAAGCGCATTGATCGAATTGAAAACGGAAGACAGTAATCCATATCACTAAAGATATATTTACAAATGGAGACATATAAACTGAAAGCAATGTCCTTCTTGGCTGACACATGAAAGAAGATACTATAAATGAAATAACTCTGCTGAAACTTCTGCTTAAGCCCTGTAATTTATTTCCTGTCAAAGACGTAGGTTATCCCTGCTAAAATCCTTAACTACTATTCAGACTTTCGGTATTAACAAGCTTAATTAAGTAGATGATAGTAAGTGGGAAAATTAAAAAGCAAATTATTTTTAATGAACTTTGATGTAACTAATTTATGGTGTTGAACATTTTTGCACTAATAGGAATCACTGAACGAGCGTCGATAAGAGCAAAAACGATTATTCTTTGGAGAGCAAAATATCAGTATTATAAATATGTATACTATCATTAAGTAGTGGTTAAACAAGAAAACATACCTTCTCACATTATTGGGAAGGATTACCTAATGCTATAATATTGCATTCATTGCCCTACTAACACTTCAGCTATCAATTGAGAAAGTTCAAACCAATTCCAATGAAACGCCCCAGGTAGAAATCTTGAATTATTTTGACAGCCAGGAACAGTACTTTTACAGAACAGTTATTTCTTACATCTCCAAAAGAAATAAATATGGGTAAATCAGAACTGTTAGAGTATTCGCAGCACATAATACGGACAATATACCCGGCCAGTGGAATCTACTGAACCAATAACTTAGCTAGATCCTCGGGACACGAACCTAGGAGTTCTGTGTCTACGCGGCATGAATAGCGAACTCGAAACCGCAAGAATCGTCTAAAAAAAGGTGAGCCTATCTCTCGCGAATTAGTGTGAGGTTAGTTGAAATAGAAAAGTAAGTGTGATATTTGTGAACTGTTTACAGATGAGGCATTTCTGCTATAAATTATTTATTTATTTTGTTCAAACTCGGTCCTAGCAAACACAAGAGATCATAAAGAAAAGAAAAATATTATCCAGTATTTACACTTATTTATAGATATTTTCATATTATTTACCCACTATTAAGACTTTAAAAACATTCATACAATATGACAATTGTCAAGTATGACGGTTTATGTAGTCCGTAATGCATTCTATGTTGTTGTTTTGTTTTGTTTTGTTTTTCTCGTGATTTGGGCATCAAACATCAAACTAGGTTTAATAAACAAAAGGCGGCGGAAGAGCGTTCATTCTTGTAATTGTAAAATATTAAAATGGACTGTTTACACTACATAGTCGGTTAATAATAGCAAGTGATAACACATTTTGAGCCATCTACCGTTCATTGAAAGTAAATATCACATTTGGTTGAGTTAAAATATCTAAATGAATTCTTAAATGTTTTAAATTCTATAAACATTGTAAATAAATTCTGGATGTCGAGCAGGACCACTCTGTCGTTCCTGTTAATTTTCAAGTAGGAAGTTACTTGAAAATTTTCTGCACCAGAGGCATTGGAGTCACAACATTAGAATTTCAAATAACTGAAAAGGAGATCTCATGTCATCAAACCATCATTTCACTATCGCGTCAAACATAACGTCTCCCAGGATCATCTGCATAACGCGATACATATTTCTAACATTTTTTTGTAACAACTTTCTCGTTTGAAAACTGGAACGTCCATTTCCAGAGATATAAAGATTCACCCGTGAAGAGATGCAGAGATATACATCCGTGCAATTGAATAATATAAAGGTGTAAATAATATAAAATAATAAAGTTTCACAAATAATTGGAGGTTGCACGTCTCTAAGACGAAACGTATCAACAGTTACAGGCCGAAATCTCGTCTGATTTTTTTCTATAGTCAGATATTCACTATTATGGTCTATGACAGCTACTGTCACGCTTTAGAAGCTATTGAGAAAAACAAATGCACACTTTTTATGACGCAAATTGTAGTTCCCGCAGGGCTTGTGCAGCCCTGCCTATTGTGAACGAAGGAACGGAACAAGAGCTGATGTGCCGGACCGAAGGCAGTAGTGCCGTAGCGATCTCGAACCGAAGGATCGCGGGTTCGAGTCCCGCTTCGGGCATGGTTGTATGTGTTCGTCCTTTCGCCCCCTAACATCACCATAACATGTCATCTTCACAGTTACCATACCGTCACAAGTAATAGAGGTCGCTAATGACTTAGAAGTTGATGCGACTTTAATAATAATAATAATAATAATAATAATAATAATAATAATAATAATAATAATAAAAGAAAGTGAAAGAAAGTGAGCGAGTTCCAATTCAGTGCAGCGAAGAACTAGGCTAATTGCCGTGCCCTTCGCAAGCCTACAATACCGCTCGGCGCAGCACCTACTCCTCGGAGCACTAGTTCTTCGTCGTTGAGCAGCAGAAAACGGATGTGATGCCAAAGGGTGCTCGCGGCGTCCAAGTAGTGTTAACATTGCTTGCCAAACTTCTGTTACCTTTGACACAAACCCATCAATATTTGAAGGTTCGGTTGAATGCATTTGTAGTACATCCCAGTTAACAATCATTTTGATTATTATCGAAGCTGGTGTCACCTGGCGAATCAACTCGAAAACGATACCTGTAACTATTATTGTTTCGTTCGACGAGATGGCCTAAGCGTTTCAGAAAACAATTATTGGATGAAATAGATTGTTACAAATATTGTTAAAATTTCGAAATACCTATAAATAATGAATTTTTCAATAAACAAACGAAGGTCAGATTTCGACCTGAATCTGTTGAAAGATCCCTTGTAAGAACTTTTAGCACAGCGTGGGGGCAAAAAAAACGAATTTATGCAAACGTATTAGATAGACCCCAAAACCTGTATATATAATGCAATGACGTGAAGAGTGCAGATGCGCTTCAAACCATCTTCTTTTCCAAATTCTTTGCTCAAAGAGTTATAAAAAAAATAATTGTTTTTTTCGTAGTGTTGTGACATACCGAAAATAATCGGAATATTTGGGACCTCTTATTATATTGGGAAGAGAAATAGACAGATGAACCGTTTTGTAAGATGTATCTTTGGGACGCCGGCGAGGGAAAATAAATAAGAAGACATCAGAGTAGAAGGGGATGGAGAAGGCTGAGGGAATATGCATGGCAGATAGCGTCGGTCGAGTCCAAAAGAATGGAAGGATTATTCATGGTGGATTTTGTTTTCGGAGAATCTAGTAAGATTGTTAACAGCTATGCGGAGTAGTAAGGAGCAAGTTCCCATATTGCCGACGTGGAACATGTGATAAAAATATTAGGACATCGCAGCAGACAAATACGAAGAAAGAAGATCTTCGTGGCGACTTCCACTCGAGAAGATGAAGAGCGCGCCAAGATCAGTGACGTATAATGAAAAGAAAACAACTATTTTCAATTTTAATTATTTGTTATTAATTATATATTTTATATTTACTTATCAATTAAATATAGATAATTACTTATTTAAAAAATTACGAGCTCAAATTGAATTTGATGGAGTAAATGAAATAAAAATATCAATATTGATTGAAATTCTCATAACTGATAATTACACGCAATTTTGTAATTGTAGATAATAAGCAAAGGGAATTTCTAGATAAAATTGCCCATTCGTACGAATGGCACGTCAACCCATTGCAGTAGCAGGGAAAAATAACGGGTAAGAAAAATTACGAATCGAACCCGCGTGAATTAAACTAGTAGTGCAAGCAGGGTATAAATTGGAACCCCCCCCCCAAAAAAATAGAAATCAATGCAGTGTTCTTAAACGTAAGACAGCATGTGTATGGCAGTATGAGTCAATGAACCGGCTTTGTCATTGTGACATTAAAACGAACACAATCAAAATTAGAAAACAGTTTTTGTGGAAAAAGATTTGAAAAAAGAAAGCGAGTTCAAGGTTGTGACAGGAATATCTCAAGTTGTTTATTTAAAAAACGAGACCGGTCAAAGAGGCATTTTCTGCAAATCCATACACATATTAAAATTCATTAGCCTCAGTGTAACCGTTCCAGAATATTAAAATTTTTGGATTAAAATTAGGCCTACACTTTATACACTTTTCAAAGCAGAAAAATTTCATCAAAATTAGCGTTAAAACAGACAGAGAAGTTGAATGAATATCAAAATATTACTTATTTTAATGACTATTTATATACAATCTAGTATTGTGTGGTATTAGAGCAGAAGGAAATAATGCGTAATTTAGGGGCGATCTTAAATTTTTTCGACCGAAACTTTTGTTATGTTTTACCCAGATTGTTAGGCAACAATACCATGAAAGTCTGCACACGGAACGGGCATTTAATATCTCTTTTATCAACGACAGTATGTTTCCGAAAAATGGGCCTCCAATTGATTATTCTCTATCCTGCAACTTTTGCGCAAACCTTCATCTCATCCCAACTTATCCATTGGGTAAATTAGGGTTTTTACGATTAATCTCACGTAAACACCCTAATAAACTCTAAATTTCTGTGCAACACCCTGCCTTTAAAAATAAAAGTATCTCACGATTAATTAGTTATTTCGTTTTCTCCTTTCATAAGACAGATAAGGGAAATAAAAACATATTTTCAGAGTTATTTCCATTTTACATGAGGTACGGATTATAATTAAAAATATAAACTCGTGTTTTTGCCCTTAATTATAAGCATTTTGTGGCTAACATGTGCTAGGAGAGTCTTTTGTATCTGGACGATGGAGTTCCCTTTTGTGTTTGGACGACTGTTGGTTGCATTCATTCGATTCGTATATGGAATTTTTTTAAACTACTCGTACAAGGTTTCACAGACTTTACATAGATTATTACATTAAATCTTTCATTTAAGAAGTACTGTCATTCACGAGTGATTGATTATTTTGTGTTTCAAGACGCATCAACTTCTGTGGTCATTAGACTTTAAGGCAAATGCCTACTCTTCTGATGTACACACTTGAAATTAACAATGCCTTTATTTCATAACTTTATGTCATTACGGGAACCACAAAATATAGTGCCTAAAATGTTTATTTCAGAAAGATTTCATTTAATTTTACCACAGAATGAAAAAATTGTTATTCGTTAACAATTTATTTTTTGGATTTTTAAAAATTACATTGTCTACGTACATTATTGTTTTGTACGCTAGTTAAATTAAGAAGCGATAATTTTATCCTCAGAGCATCATAGCAGCTTCAGCACTAGTGTTTTAAATTACAATTAAGCTTTCTCGACTACACTAAATCGTAGAAATTGGGCATTTATGTTAACCACGATCTAAGGAGCCACAACTTCGATGCCCACAAACTTCAATGAATTCGAGAAAAAAGTATAGAAATAACATTTTTTACTGTGAAAATTATTTTTAGAGACAAAAATCATGTGTTCCGACTTCACAATTTAGAAGGGATTTTGTTCGTCTATAATGAGGGAAATAACGAAAATAATTTTGTTCCAGAGGTTTTAGAGGTACGTATATTTCCTAAAATTGTTGTTCCTAAAATACATATTCCTAAGATGTTGTTTCGCAATTTATATCTTAAATTCTTAAAATAATATTTACAAATATATCAGTAATTAAGTTGTTGAAATAAAATATATTCTGAAGAAATTTTCGTTTCAATTTATACTACATACTATACAGATGACAATGCCTATTTTTTCTTTTTAAAATTGTATTTTAGGCGCGGAAATGGAAGATTATTGAGCCTGAATCTATATATTAGTCTCGTTAGTGCGTTTTATATGTCGTGAGGTGGTAGTATGCCTCCGACCACCAGAACGTAACATTATTTATTTATTTAATAGGTAATTATGACAAACACATTAGATTACTTGATCCTATGTGGCTAGGCCGAAGGCCTTTAAGCCATTACAATACCTACATCCTTTCGCGTTCTAATCTTTCGAATTCTGGTATTCACCCCAAATGGTCTCTCCATCGCATCAAAGTCGCGGAAAAGAGACCATAAGGTACGGCTCTGGAAAAAAACCCTGAAGGGGGAAAAACCTGCCGTCAGAAGCCGAGTACATTCTAATCTATCCGACGTTTATTTTAACTATTTATTTTCTGGTGCGGGAGTCCCGCCGTCTCCTTCCAGTGCTTGGCCTCCTCAGCAACTGAAATCAAACGGCCCACAGAAGATCGTCCACACCAACGCCTCTGCCCTTACATTTTCGATCCCCCCTTCCCTTCACCCCTAAAGTGCTTTATACTATGCCAGTTTTATTTTATTTATTATATTGACCTGTTATTTACCAATTGACTACGACTTATGACTCATTTCTTAACTGTTTACTAACTTAACATAAAATTACTGATTAACTTACTTATGGTTAGCTTATTGGCTTATTAATTTCTCTCCAGTCTAGGCTCCGCTCAAGCTAACCAGTGCTGTTTTCCCACTCCCTAATTTCAGTTTCCCTAATGGTCCGAACTTTTCGTAAAAATGTTCCTAATTCTTTCATAAATTTAGACCTTTTTTCACCTAAAATGTTTTGGGCGAGCGTTACGTTCCTGTTTAGAAAGTAGTAATTTCCCATTCCCATCCATTTTTTCTCCCTGTTTCGGTCGCGCAGCAAATTAAGAGGATGTGGATCCAGTCTTCCCTATCACCGCAAAGCACACAGATGCCATTACCACTTGCGTCCTTTAGTCTACGCTGCATCCACCCCAGAACGTAAGATTCGGAGATGACCACCTTGCTGGTATGCGGGGGCTTCCTCTCAAGGTATCACCGACAAAATCGATGCAGCTACAAGTTCCTGACTAGTCTTCCCACATGAGTGGTAGTGCAATGCATGTTATTGTAAGTATGTGAGACGAAGAGGGTAAAACGGAACGAGGACGAAGAAGGAAAGATATTGGGCTGGCAGTTACCCGTTTGTTAAAGTATTGATCTTGATAACAATCGGAGAAACGACGGGAAACTCCCAACCAAAACATCCGGCTGCCAGAATGCTCTGCCAGTCAGCTGTATGCGCCGTATCATCATTAACATTCATTATTAAAGCTTTTACATACCTAATCATATCCCATTCTCTGGTGTGATAACTCACAAAAACGTACCAGGTGAGCTAAAACCTGTCTAAATTTGTTTTTTAGCATTTAACATTCACAATTTCATTATATAAATATGTACTCCCCTAGTTCTTTACAAAACCTTCGATTTTTTCCCTTCTTATTCTTAGGGCTTTTCAAGCCGACAGCCTATTACCCTTTGTGTCCTGATTGAACGCATAAGGAGACACAAACACACTTTTTCGTCTTGACACTTTCTTTGACTTCTTACACATCTCCGTCTTACTCTTGGGTCCCACTGGCTGACTGCGTGTGGTCATCTTTCCGAGTCAAGTCGTCTGACACGTCCTCCCCAATTCCATTTTATTATTTTTGCCTCATGTGCTGTGCTTTTAATTTCGTTTAATGTGAACTTTTTTGACTCTGTCTCTTAGATGTACAGCATTTTTATCTCCATTTTTCTTTGTGATATATCTATCACGTTTCTCTCTTTTACATTAAAATACCATGTTTGTGCTCCGTAAATTAGTACAGGTCACACACAGCTGTATAATGTTTGTGTGTTAATTGATGTGCCTTGTTTTTTATTGTTCAATATAAATGATATATCTATGAATGATATATAACAATATAAAACTGTGCTACGTAGTTGTCTAGCTACTGTAAACAATTCTCCTCCGTTGGATCTCAAACCGAAGTACCTCCCGACCATAAACGCTACAGTGGCAGCAGTAGATATGCGAGCCATCTCAACTGGCCCTCGGTCACCATGGGTGAGCGGAATACACCAGAGTGTTTGCAATATCCCATAACATTTTTGTCAGGACTCCAATTTCTCCCGTAACCAGTACAAAAAAACATTTATATACACGAGACTGTTATAACTCAACTGTGTGGACGAGCCAGCGTAGTCGTTGGAGCGCCTGTCGGGAGCAAGCTACGTGTAATTGGTGCTTCCAAGAATTCAGAAGGCCATTTAAACATTGTGCATTGCATTATAAAAATACACATTCATTTTGTATTCAATTAAATAGGAACTACACGCAGACTAGAGGTGCTACATTATATATAATATTAAATATGAACATATGCGACTATTTTATAAATGTGCCGTTCGCGCGGGGGTTTGGACTCTGCGAGCGAGTCCACGGATGCTGGGGAAATCGAGACATAGCGGCCGGTAGAATCGCCGAAGAGGGAAGGTGGCTTTTGCTACTGGAATGTTTGGATTGTACTCCCGTTATGGTACATGCTGGAACCTCTCACCATTGGCTCTGTTGCATTCTTGACGTCTACACAAGTTCGGAATCACTCGGTAAAGAATGGTCTGTGGTATTGCAGAGATGTTTTTGAATATTGTGCCGTAATTCTTCCGTTTGAGGTTTTGCCGCGTATATGCGACCTTTCAGGAATCCCCACGTAAAGAAGTATGTGCGGTTTGCCTTTTAAAAAGGACCACAAATACGTTCTTCATTTGTCAAAATTTGTAAAAAGGCCCGAGGATATGATGGACATAACGGTTTGGCACATTTTACGTATGTGCTACACACACGCTTTCTGATTGAGAGTGAGCTTTGCGAGAACCATCACAAGCAATATATTTACCAAGACTGGAAAGTACACCTTGAGTAGCGTTCCCAGATGAGTTAAGTGCACTTTCCTCGGCGATTGGTGGTCAGAATTTTCAACGATCGCGGCTCACTGATACAATAGTCGCACTGCACTACTTGTTCCGGCAAATATGTTTCACACAGGCAAAATATCGAGAATTCGAAATAATCTACCTAGGGTTAGCATAACCACAGCATAACCACTACTTCAGTTACAGTACATAACTTAGCTTAAGTTGTCCCAACAACCTTGTCGATGGTTTAAAAATATGCTTAACATTTGGAGTTTCGAACATCGAGTTTTTAACGAAAATATAAATATTTCACACATAAATAATACAAATTATGCAGATTTTAGAAAATCTTATTTACGTAATTAAGTGTACGTAAGTGAAAATATGATTACTATTTCACTCAAAATTCAGCAGAAACTAGTCATATTTTCAAAAAATTGTGAAAAACCTCACATAAAAATATAATTTTAAATGCTAAGTTTCCTGAAGTAAAAATAGCTATCATCAATACTCTAGTTGAAAATGGCGATTTTTTTTTATTTTTGCAATTTTAGAAAAGTCAATAAAAATCGCACCTGGCCCATTTTTATAAGCGTATCTGAGATAAAATAATGGAAACATTTTTGAGATGAGTCACGTTGAAGACTATGAGTCTAACAGTGTTTTAAAAGTGCACTAACTGTGTGTAACATTCCTAAAAATGCTTTAAATTAAACATATGTGTTATCCCCAACAATATTTTAAATCAAAAATGAGAAAGTTATAAAAATTTACTTAAAATATTCATGATTCATAAGAAAGCTCAATTTCGTAAAAAAACTTTTTATGTAATTATTGTAAACAACAATAGTGGATTGAGAGTTTGTGCGTCTGGAAGTATATGACGTTATCGAGTTGTTTTGTATGAATGAAGTTTTGGAGAATAAACTGATTATCGAGTTCAAAAACTCCTGGATTTTATTTGAAGCAGCTCCAATAAGGTAAGAATATTTTAGCAACGAGCAGTTGAAGAAAATCTTCTGGAGGAACTTAAGTACCAAAATTGTCATTTTCTAGTCTTGTCGAGTGTTGTAAAACTAATCTAACCTGGAACAGCCTGCCCAGCCTAAACCGCTTGTGTTGTTGGGCGTTCTCAGAGCGTCCTCGGATGACAGGAGCAGCAGCAACATCGCTGTTCCTCGAGAGAGCTTTCGCCTGTTTCGCTCGTTCTACACGTGTTATCACTCAACTGATAGAAAGTGGTTCGCCCCGCAGTTCGTATTGGAAAGGGTACACATGGAGTCTCCTCTCCACTTAATGTAACAAGAATTGTTTCCACCAGGCATGGAGTAGCGAGGAAATATAATGTATGAGAACTACTTATAAAAACTACAACAGTAGTTGCTTTATCGCATTATTTTTGTCGGTGACATAATATTGTAATATTACCTGAAACCACAAAAGTGATGGCAACACGTAAACAATTTAGCCCATTCTGAGATTCGAACTTATACGTAGGTTTATCGTACCTTTAACGTAACTACGAAGTATATCACTTTATTCGACTTAACAACCTTCCGGACGATTTTTAAAGGAAAGTTAAACACGTGCAAATTTTGAAAATACAGGGGTTATAATAAAAATTGTGCTTGACTAATAAAATATAGTAAACATTTGCAGATTTGAGAAAATATTGGTTATGTATGTTTTCAATGTTGTCACTATTTCGCTCATAACTACGTGAAACGTACTTATATTTTTAAAATCGTTTACATGTCTTTACTTATAGAGCTAATTTTGAAGAACTGATTTCACTAAGCAAAAATCTTTATCTAGATAAAAAGATATATTGGTATCTACACATATCCTTCGAGGAACTACAATTTTGAAGATATGCTTTCTATGGTTGTTGTGATGGTGGAAACGTTGTTTACAGACTGACAAATGGACGTGCGATCAGACGGATAAACCAATTTTTTGGTATAACCAAGAAAACGTGGATTCTGAGGGATTAATATATATATATTATGATATATATATATATATATATATATATATATGTAGGAAAAATGATTTACGTTTTCGGTATCTAAGGTACAGAAAGGACAGGTTTTGATGCAAAATCACAGTTTTTCGTTGCAGTATTACACATTTTGTGTATACTACTTAACAGAATACGATAAAGTAAAAATATTTGAGATGTGGGATCGTTTGTGTAGTATTGTGCTTACACATTTAGAACCGAAGCTTAACCGATGTGAAATTGTTTTAGATAAAACTGCAAGTATGAAGTATCGATTGGAATAACATAAAAATCGATCGGAAAATAAGGTTGTAGGGAGCAAAATGAAAATTTAAACAGAATTACCGAACATTGAGATACATATTGATACTTTTATACACCAAAAATATAATAAAAATAAATTATAAAAATTTCATTCATACTTATAGTTTTTACATCTGAATACTTGTCAAGAATGAAATGTCCAATTGGAACACAACACAAATGTAATGACTAACATATTGAACAAATCATACTATCACAAACTCAAAACATTTTAGTCGAGCTTCTTAAGAAGAACTTTGGAACATAATGTTAAGTGGTAAATTCTCGAAAGAACTACTTTTTTAGCATCGAGATCTAAAATTATCATTCACTTTAAAAGTTAGTAGTAGAATTTCACCTTGTGATCACGTTCACTGAATACTTCAAGTTTGGGAGGAACGTAACTTTAATTGCGCGTACTGTAGCAAAAATGAAAATTGCACAGTTTTACATTCAGAAATAATTAGAGATTGCATATGAGTATGTTTGTGTTTTTGTAATCTCTTTATGTGCAGATTGTGGTACAGGTTAACCCTTTGAAAACATTAAAGCATATGACACACGATATTGAATCATTGAGACGGTAGGCAACATTCTACCGTTTTTACCTTAAAATACGCATACTAGAATTTTGCTCTCATTCTCAAAATGGTTTTTAATACATGACACCTTTTTTAAAAAGAGGTCATTACTGTTTGCCAATGATAATGCTTAGTTCAAAGAAGAAATGTTTCGAAAATAGCAAATTTTCACAACTAATTATTTCAAATAGACAGTTGGCAGATACTCGTACAATAAAGATAATAATATATAAAATACAATAGATAAAGTCTGTTCATACAAATGAAAATCTCTATATTTCGGGTGAAAAGTGACATTGTTCAGGAATTTCAGATAATGGTACTAAATTTCCCGTGTAGATACATATATACGGAGTAATAAACGTAGTATAGGGAAATGTACGTAACGGTCCGGAAAATCTGTATATTTCAACGGAAATACTCGTTTTGGGGTCCCCTGATACCAAAAAAGTGTATTTTTCAAAACGTTCATCCGTCAGTCTGACTGTGTCTGTCTGGGGTATGTGAACAACATTAGCGCGTAAACCTTGGATATGATATTTTCCAAATTGAGGAAACCCTTCATATGGTCTGAGTCGAAGCTCTGCAATTTTAAAAATTACTCATTAGTTTTTGGGGATACTTTACAAGAAACCCCTGAGACATTTGCAAACGTTTCTCAAAAACAGCACCAAGTTTTTTCCTTAAATTCCTTCTAAGTATATACTAAAATACATTTATAAAGGTGGCGTAGGTCCGATTTTTACGGTTATCTTTGAATTTTCGAAAATTTCAAAAGATTGAATGTTTTTACGGGTCTTCCTACAACTTCAAATAGAATTTGTAGTCCATAATTTGTTCTTTCATTAAGATAATCAACATTTTTTTGAAAATTTTAGTAATATTTCCGAAAAATTGCGCGAAATGTGTGCAATTTTTAAAAAAATACAAAAACAAACTTTTGTTTCAAAAAAACGGCCCGAAATTGTCTCTTCAAACCTTTGATAGGAATTTTTCTAAATGTACTTCATACATATACGTCATGACATAAACGTCATATTGCTCTATTCTTATGTCTCTCGCGTCGTTAATATTTACATTAACTGCAATTTATCCGCATAATTATATTTCCGAATACATCTGCTTTAGACAATGTCGTATAAAGCTTCTCGAAAATTCAACCTTTTTCTGTAAAAACTAGCTCAAAATTCCGCATTTTCAGAAACGCTCAAATGCCGTTTTTTCAAAAACGGCTCCAACTGTTTTCTTCAATAGTGCTAATTGAACCCTTTAATATGTCGACATTTTGATAACACAAAAATATTTTTTTAAGGTATTTCACGCCCTGAGTATGCACATTCCCAGCATTTGTGAACACTACTGTATTCGTGAGTTAAAATGCCTTCAAATGACGTTTTTCAAAAACGCAAGACATTTCTGTGCAAAAGTGCTTTAAATTTCGAATTTACTGTAGAGCTTAACGCTATTTTCTTAAAAGTGGCTCCAAATTTTTCAGAGAAAATCGCAATTAGGGTGAGGATTCACTGTTCTTTAATATTCTTCAAAAATTATTTCCGTTCTACTATTAGGAAACCAAAGATTAAGAAAATTGAAAAAAATGTACTTTGGGCGGCGATAGTTGGCAGCTGACACGAGCATGTGGAAAGTTCGAATAGCTAGCTGAAACGAAAGGTAATAGAAAACTAACACGAGAAAGTCTGTGGCATTCTGTAGCACCACTAGTTTTTGAGATTGAAGTTGTAGGAAACTCTCGTACACCGACGTTTCATTCACAAGATTTATTTATCCAGTGCTTAAGTCTAATGAAAGTGTGCGTATTCTCAATTCAGTTTACTGATGGTACCTCGTAGCTGGTACTATCTGCTTCTTCCAAGCTTCGCCATAGAGTTGTATCTGCATCAATCTTGCCAACCGCCACAGCAGTTGAGCCTTCAAGAACTCGGCATCCGGAGCAAGTGGCTACCATAATTATTTTTCGTTCGATGAAAAAATGTTTTGAAATAGTATTTTTTGCTAGAAATTCTTTCATAAAGGTAGTTCACAAACCAGTTAGCGAACACTGTAAAACATTATATTAGAGCGTCAAACAAGAGACACGGCACAGGATTCCGCAAAATTGCAATTTGATATATTTCACCCCATTCTTTTGCATTGACGTTTAGTTCAGAAGATTTATTTACCCATTGTTTATTTCCAGCTCCATGGAAGAATGTATCCTAAACGCAAATTGCGTACGGTATCTCATTGCTCACTAGCTGCTTCCTTCAATCCAGGCGATGGAGTTGTATCTGCATCAATCTCGCCGTCCGTGCGCCCGCCGCGGCGGCTGACCCTCCTTCCACCCGCGGCCGGTGCGGGTGTGGTGGGGTGGGGGGAGAGGGAACGCCTGGACGCGGCCGGGGGGCGGCGGCTGCCGTAGGTCGAAGCTGGTCGATAGCCTGAGGCGTGCGTGCGGGCGTGCCGGCCGCATTTGAGAGCAACGACGCGAACTGGGCCACGGGTCACGCGGCATCACGCGTAAGGCGTGCAGCGGCGTGCGCCTCGTCCTTGCGCGCACGCTCCTCTCCCCACCCCTCCTCCCTTCCCCTCCCTTCCAGCGTTTCCCTCACCACTCCCTAAGGTTCGGCCTTTCTCTCCTCCAGGGTCTGAACTTTCAATCGAGTAGCGGACCGGCGGCTAAATAATGTAGCCAACGCCTACTCTATTTTTAGGTCGAATTTTAATGCGCCGAAGGAGGCTCAACTTGTGGGCTTCTGAAACCTGTTGTCTGTTGACTCGATAGGAGTGTTGCCAACGTTGTCTTCAAAAAGTTTTGAGTATAAAGAAGTGTGGATTTCAATGGGAAGTGTAGCGTGCCAGGCGGAAATTTGTAAAGTGAATCGCATTTCGAAACTTTTATGAGCTGTCTCTCTCTCTCTCGAGAATACAATTTTGTTCTTTACTTCTATTGTCACCAAGAACTACGAACGCTTGGTGTAGGTTTCTGTGCTGTCAATAGCGCGTTGAAATTTGAACCCGTTAGCTGGAATATAATGATAAAATCCTATTACCTATAGACGTGGCAGTGTTCAATTTTATGTAAGATGAATATTTTATCTCGCAAAAGATAAACGATTGTTCTATAAGTTACCATTCAATGAATCTCGGCTGTTTTTGTGAAGAATAGCTTCTGACCTTTTTGTGCTATAATAATATGTTTTTATGTATTTCCCTCTCGGTTAAAAATACCATATATTTGCATTCTATTGCATTTTGACCACTAAATATTCATTATACAAAGCATTATCAGAAAGAAGTTTAGAATACGGAGCTAAGGAACTCGAAATAACGTCATGGAAAGGATAATTTACTTCCTAGTCTTGGCAGAATTACGACGTTCTGCATAATATAGCAGTCAAACAATGAAAACCCTAAGAAGATATTTGTCCTTTCTTTTATAACGAAAATATTTAATTTGCATATACAACGTTGAATAATGCGCAATTTATTGTATTATAAAGTGACACTTCATTCTTCTTATATTCTGAACCAACATTAAACGATATGAGTACGTAAATTAAAATCTTCAGTTTGTTATCTTTTTATATGCATGATATTCTACGAAATCTTTCCCATTTCAAAAGTTATGGCTTATTGGTTTGCTTTTGTGTTTGTTAAAGCATGTAAAACTTTTTATGTGACAAACATTCATCCTTATAAACTAAAAGAAGAAAAAGAAAAATAAGGTCTGGAAAAATTATAAACTGCAATATACGAGTTTGAAAGAAAATGTTTCGGTTTTAAATTTCAGATTTGTTTAAATTAACCAGAAAACATAAATACAAATAAATGTAAAACTACACGGAAATGATTTAGACTTTAGAAAAATGATTAATGACGAGAGATTGAGTGCCAATATATATATATATATATATATATATATATATATATATAAGTTTTTTCTCGTGACATTGGATTATGAAGATTTAAAACAATCCATAAAATTAGGAACTTGGGTTATTCGGAAGCATTATTAATATTAGTGTATAGTTACGTAATATTATAATGTTACTCTATAGAGGAGTAATGGGAACTAAAGTGGCGGAGAATAAGATACTGAGCTTTTCGCTGGCGTCCTTTATAGTTCTTGTAGTCCCGCGTCCAGTAATAATAATCGAACACTATGAGTTGTTACTCACGTTGAACTAAGAGTACCTATCCAAAAAACGAGGCATTCCTTATCAAGATGATGTTTTCTGATAGGAAGTTGGTACGTATTACAAAATATGTTGATCGATACATGGACGATATTACAAGAAGATTGGTTCAACCGTATTAGTATTTTTTGACAGCCTAATAATGTTAATATCCTTATTTTATTTGAATGGAAGAGAAGAACATGATAAATAAATGGAGGCCTCTAAGACAATTGAAGCTTTTACACGAATGATAGGGAAAGCACCAATGAATAATGAGGGCACGAGATGAAAACAACAACGATTATCATATATTTTCCATTTAGTGCGCGTGTCTTTCGTTCCACTTAACTTTCAAAAACCAGATGTTTCCAGTGATACTTTCAGTTGATTTCAAAGCCGACTCTACAAATCAATAAATATATTGTTATTGAGAAAAAAGTCGTTATTTTTTACAAAAACCTCGCGTGTTAGACACAAGGACAAACGTTTCTGACGCAGGAGAAGAAACGGCACTAATGAAATGACGTGTGGCTAGACGAGACTAAAACGCACGTGTCCCGTTGTTCCACCAGAGACAAAACAAAGTGCGCTGAAATAAATCGAACATTCGGGGACGGGTACCTTCTGGAGCAATATATCATGTATAAAAGTGTATATTCAATAGAAAATCTAAATTTTGATTAAGGTAGTGGCTGACGCGCTGTTTCACCGCACTACATTCGTTCTAACGGAGGACTGTGCTGTAGAGTTACTCTAAGAATGATATTGGCATTGTAAGATATAGTAATGAAATGAATGAGCTATCTGGAAATAAACACATTGACAAAATGAGAGCATGGATATAACCTGCACGTATGTTGTCAGCAGTGGCCAAATAGTAGCGTTCAAAGCGGTTCCTCCTTAAAGTGATAGCTCTACACGAAATGGAAGAAATTTGGAAGTCCTTGCGAACAGCCTGTTTGCGATCCCTCGTCTTCGAATCGTGCCGCAATACGCGAGAGTTTTGCGTATTGCCTAAGCACACCGTAGGCAGGCGTTCGCGAGGTTCATTGCCGGTTGGGTGCGCGGCGCAGCGGTCGTTCGGGCGAGCGAGTGGGGCGTCGCCGCGGCGGCGGCGGCGGAGTCGTGGCGGCGGCGGCGGGCGTGGCGAGGCGAGGCGGCGTGGAGGCCACGTGGGCGGCGCTGCGGCGGTGACTGCGGCGCCCACGCCGACGCCGACGTCGTCGACACCGACGCCGCAGGTGCCCTACAGTGGTCTGCGCGCCGCGTCTCCGCGAGCGAAATAGAGTGGAATAGAATATTTATTACGCTACTTAGAAGTGCATACGGTGGTTGTTCTTTACAAATAGTATTACTTAAAATACACAAAACTAACAATCAAAAACATTACAATAATTATATAGGCTTATTGATGCTTTCAAGTCATGAATGATAATGACTAGTACATGGTGGACGTTATCCATCATAGTAATGAACTAAACTGGTAGATAAAGAATGGTAAAATGCATTAGTGATATGCTTAAAAAAACAAGTGACAATACGAGCGCGTATTCGTAAGAACCACAAGCTCAATTATGCCTTTACACCCACATATTAGGTTCAATATTTTTTTGTTTTTATTTAAGAATAATTTTGATTTTTAGAAATAGAAGTAGAACTTTACTACTTGAGACATACATGATAAGACTAGTACATGTTTTGTCCATCATAGTAATGAACTAATGTATAAAGAAGGGTACATTCGATCTTAACCTGGCCAATATTATTAATAAAGCCCGTTAGTGGGCCTTGCGGGGTGTACTTACGATCACCATAGTGAATTAGAGGATAAGAAAACGCTATTGAAATGGAAAGTGCTGATAAAATTTGAGTTGAAATACTAGACGAAACTGAGGAAACAATTCCAACATTACTTTTTTGCAAAAGTGAAGACACTTGAGAGAAAATATGATATTTTTTAATCTTGGAAAAAGTAAATGCGAGTATTGTGTGATTCGGAAGAGATTTTTTATATACTTTTCAAAATGGGTCGGAAAAGGGGAGCATCTGATATTTTCTTGTTTAACATTTGCACAATGCTTACTTCAAATATGTTTAATCCCATTACCTACCAGATTTTTATTTACATTTCCACTTTATTCCACAATATTGTCATTTACACTAAAAAAACTATCTATGTCTTATTCATTTTATGAGCTTGTCTATTGACTAAAATTTTGATCGGTTCGTGGCGAGTGCTGTAGCACATATTTTAGAATATCAATTTATTGTTTAATGAACAGTATGCATGTATGTACGTATATATGTTCTTGGCGCAACAGTCCGTGAACGGGCTCAGGCCTATCGGCAACGTCCTTTCCTCGCGGCCATGGGTTAAGGCGGTATGTGTAGTTAGCACATAGACATTCCCACGCCACATTCCGGTCCTCTGAATATGACAAGTAATTTTTCTCATCGTCACACAGCAACATACATTGGCTCGACTGGGAATGGACAATAACAAATTATAATAAAGACATTTTTTGTGCCATTCAACATTCATACATACATGGAATCCAACATTGCCCTTGCAACCCTGCATCCGTAGCTTTTGTACTAAATGCGCATTTTTTGCTTCCAGTTTTAGTTCTTTTCAAGAAATGTCATTTTGAATCCTTTCTCTTGGCACAAAGCATGCGCTTTCTTGTAAGCTTCTGTATACATGGTGAACCTGCATTCTCTTTATGAATTACTTCAAATACTGATGTGCGTAATAACACACCATTTGCTCAAGAATGCTAATATTTTCTTAAAACATCCCGAACTCTATGAACTGTTCGTTCAGTTTTTCTATTAGAGGACGTATTTTGAATGACTTGCCTCTTTGAGATTGATTTCCTAATTCACTAATGTCATTGAAATTAATATTTCTCTTTATTTCAACCCATCTGTTTCTTGTGAAGCATTTCCAGACACTTTGAACGCAAATATCATCATCCTGACACCAAGACATACGTTCCTGGAGTAAGGAATGGTAACTAATAAGCATCAGGAAACCAAACAATTTTTGGAGACAATCAGAACTGAATGTGAAATTATGCCTGTTACTTTGAGCAACATATACTAACTACACTGTTTCACGATATATTATATTATATCATCATTGAAAAAAATCGCGAAATTTTCAATAGAAGATATTTCTCTGAGAGTTTCAATAATTTTTTTTATTGACAGAACGATTTCGTATGATCCATTTTAGACAAATCTGATCTCAGTTTCTGCCAATCTTCCTCAATTTTTAGGCTTTTCGCAGGCAGGATTTTCGAGATTTTCCTCAGTGCCGTAGTTTCCCTCTTGAACTTCTGAATTATTTGGCGTTTTATTGCTAGAATGAATTTACAACGACCAGGCACATCCATTAGCCTTACATCTAAAATATTTTCATTCACCTCTCCCTCAGTTGTAACTATACCTATGTTGGTCTCCTCCAATTGAGGAGGCTAATAATATCATCTTGTACCCATCGCTAAGAAATAAAAACATCAGAAGATATCAGAAAGGCTAATGCAAAAATATACATAGCATCAGTTACGATTCGCAAATGGGTATCAATAAAAAACAATATTTTGTTTCGTTTGTAACAGATAAATTAACATGATCGTAATTCAGTAATAATCACGAATATATATTAAAGTGATGTACGATTACTTACAAGTGCAAGAAACGAACAATTATCTGGAAATTATTATTACGATTTCCTTAAATATTTCGTCACACATTCACGCTGCACACTTCATTCAACTACTCCGAAAAAACAAACATAATCTTAATTATATGTTTATGCTTATCTCAACCGCTCATCCAACAATGGAACACGAGTTACTTTCGCTCTAAATAACGTTCTCCTAGTACTTAAAATAAAAAAAATGTTAGATCCCCAAATGGGGATCGTGGTAGGAAATGAGTTATACATTAAATTGATTCATGTTTTAATATTTTATAGGATCTCATTAGTCGGTTTATGTCAAACTGAAGTATTTGTATCCATACACGTTGAAGACGTTGTTTGTGAAAGAGCACACTGATATTTCACATTACAACAGCCAAGTAAAGGATACACAATATTTTCCAATTTCGGTAATTATACTTTAAATGTGTATTTAAGTTGCAGCAGTAATTAAGGATTTGATTCTTAAAGGTTGTTAATGTTTTATATAAAATGTGAAGTGAATTTTTTGTTTGTGGCGATAATAATTTAATTACACGGATTTTAACTTTTTCATGAGTTTTGATTGGTAGTTGTGGAGTTTCAACTGCACAACTGCATTTAATGTAATTATAATGAACGATTTTTATGGTATTAAAAAAGATATTAATTTCAAATAAATATAAAGTGTAATATAGAGGTAAATAAATATAAGTGAAATAAAAAGGTATATACGATGGTTGATTTAAAGATGGAACAATGATGATTATAAGTAGGGGGCATATTTTAATGAAATGTCATTTTTTCACTTCAGAATTTACTATTTACTATAGAATTTACTTCCGATTTGAGATCGCAGAGCGCCGACCAGAGTTTGAGGATAAGAAGAACAGGAAAATCCACCGAACTCAACGAATGTGTTTACTGCAATGTTAGTCTGTCGCCCAAATTAAGGGTATATTGTTGGGAAACAGTCAGTGACTTGAAAGAACATCCTCAAAGCTGTGAAGCGTGAAATTTGAAAACTTACACTTGGTGAGATAAATGGTGTCTGGCGCCGCCATTATCATTAACAACGTATGTGAAACTACTTTAGGGTTTTTGTATTATTTTCTTTATAAATTGTGCTGCGTCTTTTTTATAATAATTGGCACATTTCGTTAAGTAGCCGCAACAGCGCACTGTCCGTCGAGAAAGTTACGGGATGAGGAACGCATCTGAGGGGGACGGGCCCGCCTTTGTCGCTTCTGTTGCGATAAGGACCATGGAACATTAAAGGGTTATTTTTGCTGTCAACAGGTTCTATACAGTTTTTATAAGTGTTATCATTCATTTAAAAATATATTTATTTCTTTGTATCTCAAACCTACAACTTTGCTTTACTCAGCTATAAGCATTTTTGTTAAAAGGTAGTAAAAGAGATGTAATACTTAACTTTGAAACTATAAAACCTGCTGAAGTTGTCTATACTATGCTGATCTGCAATACCAATCCATTGTTGACTTGCTAACATTTGTTTATGTAAATAAAACGAAAGATAATTAATTTTCACATTACATTATTACTACACACTTATTCGGAAGTCGTGTGTTAAGTATTCCAAGGTTTGTGTCAACCAACACCACGTGTAAACTTGTTTGGCACCTCACGAGTATATAATTTTAACGATTATACTTTCGACAATGAAATAATATTACAAGTAGCTTAATAAATGTAGTTTTTCATGATTCTATCAATTATTTCAAAAATGTAGTTGTGTAAAAAACTTTAAAGATACCAACAAGTGATTTCACCGCCGGTCTCGCCTGTACTACGTAATTAAAAAATCAATAGTGCCAACTGATATTTACCGCCTTGATTTTATTGTAACAAAAATACTATGTATACAGATTTTTTTCATTAATTTTGCGAATGAATAAGAGGGAAGAACTATCAGAAAAAACGTACAACGCTTGCTCGATAGTGAAAGGATCTTTTAATATATTCATATTATTTGAGCATTTAAGTTGTGTTAGTTTTATGCTTGACTTACTTCCTCATTTGAATTCTTGTTTGTCTTCCACTCTGAGACACAAAACAAGTTTCAAATCCAAGACAGTCAAATTTAGATTTAGATTCATTTAGTCAAAAAACAGCAAAAACTGTATGTGACGTAGGGGGGGGGAGAAGATTATCTGCGCACGGTTTCTTGATTTCCAGAATCCCTTCCCATAATTTTAACTATAAATAGTGGAGAGATGAGTAAAAGTTTAACATAAATAAAAATTAAAATTAAATTGATATGACATCATCCAATAAACAGTTCAAATTTCACCTTTTTATATAAGGAACGATAAAACTTGATTCTCATATCTTTCTTGAAGTCTCCTTTCTCTTACAACATAAAATAACACTTAAGAAAATTGTATATCCAGTTGAATAACGGACAACCGAAAGCCTTCACGAGTTTGATACAGGTTTTGGATGTCCCTGTTGACAAAAAATTCGTTCTAAAATTCTACTTAATTGCTCGTATGCTGGTCCAGTCGAGAAAAATTGCAACATTTAACCATTTATTGAAGCATTTTATTGTAAGTTTCTTCTATGAATATGTATGAACTCGAAAAAATGTTCTGAGTGGTTTATATAATAAATTTATTCCACAAGTATGAGATATCTGGTAAACTTTTCAACTCGTAAATAAACTATTATTGGTAAACTGCGGATATGGAACAGTTCATATCTGGAAAGTGTCCATATTTGTCAATCATTTGTAGAAGTACGATTATCCACTTATCCAATTTGGTATCTCTTTTCTGGCATCTCTTCGCACTCGCACACGAGTAGTGATGTATAGAAAGAACTAAAGGAAATTAAGCTCGTTACACTGACGACTTGATATTAAATTGTCCGAAATTGAAATCCACTAGAGACCAAAAACTCATGTAATTGGTCATGAGTTGTTATTCTCATAAATACTCATGGCATTTGTTTTGCGCGGTAATTGCTAGAAATTGAATCACTACTTCCATTCATTATTCTAGCCGACCATTGTATGAAGCATTTGGTACTAAATAGCGGGCATTTACGGAGGTTTGCGTTGTTAATAAAATAAAAATAGTAACGACCATTGAATTCATTTCCTTACTCGTTACTCGCTTTTTAATTATATGTTGGTGGAATGATGAAACTTTGAAATACAATACTTCCTGTATTTGTTTGGTTCCCATAATGTAAAAGAAATTTAGCTATTTTTACACATTTGATATTTGTGAGGTTTTATTCTTCTCTTCAAAGGAAATCTTCTGTTTATATTTTATGAATTATAAAAGTGAATTAAATTAGTTTTCTTATTCAGATATTTTTTCATCAAAGGCTGATTGGAGATGAAAATATATTGTCTGAAACTTTTACTAACAATGTGAACATTGCAAACACTAGTTTCAATCTATATATTGAAGACACCAGCGATGTATTTAAAAAATCATAGTTGTTACCTCAAAATGCCCTGGGACATTCTCTGTGCATAAGATTCTTGGAAAAGACTTACGCTGAGTGTGCCGATATGTTGAGAATAACTGCTAGAATTTGAAGAAAATACACTCCGTGCACCTTTTCCATTAACTATAGGCTCTCAGATTGTGCAGATGCTGCTTAGCAGAAGATATAATGCGCCAATTTATAGAAAAAATTCAATTAATTATAGAAAATTTAGGTCAGTCGTATGAGGTCTCATTTCGTGCAATTGCTGATTGGCGAAGTCCAACGCACCGATGTATTAAAAACATTTACCCCTGATTGGAGAAACTGTACATCGCCACCATCTCCAATCCCTGCGTGGCTTTACTTTGTGCAGGTTCTGCTTGGCAGCAAAAATAATATACCGCAAATTCAAAGAATAAAGTACAATTGTTTAGAGAAAATGTATACGTCAGTCGATGGGACTGATCTTGTGCAAGTGCGGTCGGGAGAAGATAAACGTGCCGTTATACTGAAAACAATTAGCACTGTTTGAACAAAATATATCACGTGTCATCCCTGGCTTCACCTTATGTACGTGCAGCGCAGGTAGAGGGTATAATGTGCCGTCAATTTACTCGCGTACAAAAAATACAAGTGTTCAGAGAAACGATACGTCGTTGACTCATCTTGTGCAAGCGCTGTTTGGAAGGCACTGACGTGCCGTTATACTGACAACAAATGCCACTATCTCGAGAAACGTTTCTTCGGGCCTCCCGCAGTGGCCTCACCTTGAGCAGGAGCTGCATGGCAGCGTAAATAATGAGTTGTCAATTTATAGAAAAAAACTGGTTACTGAAATTATACGTTGTTGGCTCAGTCGAAGGGGAGTGATCTTGTGAAAGTGCTGTCGGGAGCCGTTATACTGAAAACAATTACCACTGTTTGGAGAAAAAGCTTTACAGAGCCACGCCTTGTGGCCTTACCTTGTGCAGGTGCGGCTGGACAGCAGAAATGTTCCGGAAATTTAAAGAAAAAAAAACAATTGTTTAGAGAAAATATATGTCAGTCGTGGGGTCTCGTTTTGTGCAAGTGCTGTTGGCAGACAACCAATTACAGGTGTTTCGAGAAAAGCTCGACCGTGCCTCGCCTCGTGGCCTCACCTTGTGCAGGTGCTGCTTGGCGGCCGCGAGCGCCTGGTGCGACTGATGCAGGCGCGGCCGCGGCGGCTTCAAAGGGCCCGCGCCCGGGGCCGTTTTGGGCGGGACGGGCGCGGGCAGGCGCGTGGGCCGCGGGGCTGGCGCGGGCGCGTGCG
>BOPP01000082.1:4449441-4482563 GCA_017312745.1 Gryllus bimaculatus
ATATATATATATATATATATATATATATATATATATATATGTGTGTGTGTGTGTGTGTGTGTGTGACCTAAAATAAGTTTAAAAAGTTTTACCATTTGCTTTTTAAGCGTTCGAGGATTGTTGTGTGCAAAAAATATTTACCATATTGAGAAATGTATTGTGCACATTTATTTACTATTTTGTTTCATTATTCATCTATTATTTAATTCATATCTGTCGATTGTAAACCCTCTCTCTGTCACGTCCTCACGCACTAACTTGCTTTCATACTCCAAGTCATGTTCTCCCATAAATAGTATGTGAATTTGTTTTTTTTATTCCAGCACTACAAACGACCGTTTTCGTTACATAAAATCGTTCATGAAAGGACATGTTACGGCCCAGATTATGCCGTATATGCCTTTGATTGATTGTATGATGCTCGAAAAATTACGTCATCACACATTCAGCTAAATCCAGTTAGAGAGTCGTGGGGGTAACAGCGATAAACGGGACAACCTGCCACCATTTTTCCGCACAGGTGTCAAATACCCTTGACGTCTGAATAATGTTGTTTTGCAAAATTTACTTGGAGTTTATTATAAGTTTGTAATGCTGTTATACAAAATTTAACATATGCAATTCCTTTATGATGTTGCTTTATTGGATTCGTTCAAATTTCAAAATTCGCTTCTAACGTTACTCATTTTTAAAACACATACTTGTGCAATAAATCTTAACATTATAAACTAATTGCGTAAAGTAATATTTGCATTTTATGCATTTGGGAAATGTAATATGCAAGATGTATTTATTAAATTGTTTCTTTATCCGTCTTTTGTTTAAATCTCACAAATCAGTCGTCAGCCCGCTATTCGCCTCATCCGCATGCACCAATTTGATATAATCCTTCCAGTCACATTGTCCCATAGATAGCACGATGAATTACGTACATACAATTAATTTCTCGCCCAGCTAGACGCTTCTTGTGGGAGATCCACCCACTTTGGGTGCTCCATGATGTTTGAATCGATTATAGAGCGTGAATATGAATTTTGTGCGCTCCACTTACAAAACAAAATGTATAAAATATGATTTTCCTGCTGGCTGCGCCAAATCACCCAATTTGTCGCCGCCTCTCCATATTGAAGATAACCCAGGAAACTGGCGACACCCGCGTGCCCAGGGAGATGGAGCCACCGCCGCCGTCACCGCCTTGCCCACCCTTAGGAATGGAGAAGGAGCTGGACCCCTCTGGCCCCTTAACAACCCCGGAGACATTGGCTTGGTGGGCAGCTGCGAATCATTTTCGAAGCAATAGGGGGGGGGGGTCAGCCGGCCGGTTGTCATGGCTTGGGCACTGATTGAGACTCAACCACTGTGGTAAATAATCACTCATCTGCCTGCCCGTCGCTGAGATGAACCGGCAGAGCGCGTGACGCGAGGTGCTGCTCAGAAATTATTAAATTTTGGGCTATTTTCTTTGTAAATGTTTCTACCCCTCGACTACCAGTGTGCCGATAGCGCAGGGGATAGCTCAGAGAATTTTTATAGTGTCTATAATCAGGGAGTTTGAATTGATTTGCCATGTCTTACCATGAGGAGCGGCGGTGATGGTGTAACGGTTAGCGTACTGGACTGTTGTACCCAAGTTGGCGGGTTCAAACGCGATCGAAGCCGTGGATTTTTAAGGGTGAAAAAATCCTTCGTACGCTTTCCTTCGGAGGGGAAGTAAAGCCGGCTGTCCCATGTTCGTAGATTTACTTGCATGTACAAGATCCTCAAGCCTAAATGACGCCTCTGAGCTAAATTCAAATCGCCTGTTTCTCGCCCAAGAAATACCTCCTTTCTCTCCTAGTTGGTGAAAGGAGCGTAGCGAAATTTGCGTGGTCAGACGGAAGAGCGGGCCTGATGGCCCGAGTCTCGCCACGTAAAATAAGGCAATTTCAATCCAATTCAAATGAAGGTTGTTAATTATTCTTTGTAATGTATAGAAAAACATAAAATCAATTTTCGTTCTGCGGCTCAGCCAATTAATTGATTCTATTGAAAATAAATGCACTGTTTATTCTCTTTGAAAATAATGTTCCTATTTAAATGTGTTTCTCTTTCTCGTCAAATGTTTTGAAATCGGTTAGAAGCTTACCCCCTTACTTAACAAAAGCAAAACAATTGTAATAATTCATTGTTTAGGTCAAATACAAATGTTGAAATTTTCAATGCATGCAATGAATATATTTTGCTATATCTCTATATTAATTAAATCAATCATTCTGAAGATATTCTATTTAATTTTAAAATCATCGAATGTAATGAACCTCTGATTAAATGAACCAAAAATGTTAGTCCCTAGAGGTTAACTATAGCAGGAGTTGACTATACGAGTATTTGTCTTTTCTCCCGATATACATAGTACATCACTAAAAAACGGCCAATGTTGTAGTCTTAAAAGTTTTTGAGCTATGTTCCTGACGTCGTAAACTACAAAATAAAGTTTTTGAAACATTCTTTTTCGTTATTTTTGGATTAAGCCCTTCTGAAATGCTTATGTATACGGTATCTGTAATTACATTAAAACACGTTTTCCTATCATATTTCCCTTCATATGGATGCCACGAAAAAACACAAATAAAAAGGTCACGTGTCCAGAAGAGAGGGTTCTCGCACGGTTCGCTATTGTTTTTTAATGAAAAAGAAAAACTATTTGAAAACCGATATGGAAACTTTATTCATCCAACGACTGAATGTTTTACTACCCGCAACCGAAACAGTGTTTCAAACGGTTTGATATCATGCAAAACTTTCCCTTCATATACATGTAAGAGAGAAAAAAGTGTTGTATTTAAACATGTTAGTGTTCTCGCATGGGAGAGCTATGTTGGGAATGTTGAAGTAAAAGATGCAAAAAAACCGTTTGAAATTATGTCGATTTCCTCGTAAACAACCACAATGTTTCATATTATTTGTATTTCTTGAATATTTGGGAGACGGCAAAAGGCTGTAGATTTTTAGACAGATCTGAACACACATCGTTGAATATTTCCAGCATTGGTGTAGATATGTACTCGTGATGAACTGAGAAATGATGGTGAAGAATGAGAAAATAGTGGAATGAGAGGTAAGGGAAATGGGATGGTCCTAAGGAACATCAGCCGCGAACCCACTTTGTTCACCTCAAACTCTGCGTGGTTCGGTCGGGGATCGAACCCCAGCGTCAGATCTGGAATACTCTCACTATAGCCAAACATTTTACTAACAGGAACCCAAACATTCGAAAATGTTTAATACTCGGCATGGGCGTGCGCAGCCTAAAACGAGAGGAGGCCAAACTACACACTACAAACTACATGTAACCGTCCTGTCCATTAAACACTTTTATTTTAAGCATGGATACCTTTACTAGAAAATTAAAAAAAAACATAATACAGAGAGAATACATTTATCTTTTATGACACAATTAATAAATACTGTTAACAACCTTTTCAACCATTTACAGGATTGCCAGAAACTTTGGGGGCTTCTTCCCCAAATGTCGTGTATTAATTTTCCAAATTGACTACTCAAAAGTGAGAAAACCAGGAATTGCTCATATATACAAAAAATATTTATTATGAAGGAGTTTGGTTGCCCTTTCGATGTTTTCAGGAGGGCCACGAGCTCCGTTTAGGCATGCCTTTGATGCTGTGCAAAGCAGCTTGAAACCTGGTCTCGACAGCCGCTCTGGCCGTTGCGGACTGACTGCCACGGCCCCCAGCGCTGAGTGAAAGATGGTAGAGGAGGGAGGGGGAAGCGGTGAGTGCTGGTGGCGCCTCCAGTGGCGGTGTGAGAAGCCCCGAGGCGGCGGCGGTGGAGGCGAGGTCAGCCCGTGGCGCCACCGCCTGCGGCAGCGCGAACCACACGTCCCTCTCGCTCCCGCAGCAGGAGGCGCGCTCGGCCGGTTGCGTCTTCGAAGCGAGGCATGCGTCCTTGGGCGTGTGCTCAGTCACATGATCCCTCTGAACATTTTGAAAGGGGCTCCGAACAAAGCAACTATTGGTGTTACAAAACAGCACAGACTTTCTGGTAAACTTTTCAAATTTCTTTGGTCTGGGCTAGATTTATGGTGTTGTCCCTAACCATTGCCAGATGTCATCTATCGGTGCCAATTTTTTAAACAAATTCTATTTTTTTCGGTTTTCTAATGGTAGATTCTAAATATTACTTTAAGAATATTATCGAATGGTACAACATCGTTCTAAATGGAATTTTTTGTTAAAAAATTAGGAGCTGTTTGTAAACAAATGGCTTTTAAGCATTACTATAAATATGAAATTTGAACCTTTATTGCACAAATCTTCTGTCTTTATTGAAAGTCATTTGAAGCACTTTCACGCATAAATTCAATCATTATACAATTCGTTGAAAATGTACATATTAAATGTAAAAGAGATATTTTCTTTAAAAAATGTTATTTTTGAAGAAAAAAAAAGAATAATGCAACTTGAATTTTATGTGATTTTAGACATTGCACTTTGCACTATGCGTACGAAACGTTTGAAAAGAAATTGGAACCGTTTTTGAGAAAATGACTTTTGAGCGTTTCTGAAAATGCGGAATTTTGGGTTTGTTGCCGTTGCCATCTGACTCAAGGCAAGGCGAAGAAGGACTTAATGGAGCAGGCAGAGCTGGCACAGCTAAGAGGAATAAGAAGCGAAAAGAGCGAGAGGACTGGAGAGGAGAGGCGGAGCGGCGCAGAGGACGGAGGCGGAGCGAAAGAGCAGGAAGAGCGGAATGAATGGGCCTGGAGGAAAGACGGAAGGGGCAGGAGGTGCGTGATGAGTAGGAGGAACATATGGAGGGAAATAGGCCGGGTGGGTGGGGCAGGAGTTGGAATCAAATCATTGCTGGTCGTGGCCGAGTGACGCGGGGCGTAGGTCAGCCGGACCAGACGGACTGGGCAGAGAGGAATGACAGCAAGGAAGGCGAAGCAAAAGAAGCGAAAAGAGCGAGAGGAGCGGAAAGAAAAGTCGGAGCGGCGCAGCGGACGGAGATGGAGGAAAAAGAAGACCAAGCGAAATAAATGGGAGTGGCGAAAAGATGGAAGAAGTGGATGGTGCGTGGTGAGCGGAAGAGGCTAAACAGGCGGATAGAGAGGTTGTTGGCCGTCGCCATGGAACGCCAGATTGGTTGTGTGGGGGAGACAGACGATTCGTGATGTCCAAAACAAGTGATGAGCAGAATATGCAGCATGATCGGGGCATGCGCGGGTAGGACAGCCCTATTACCCTGATCGGGCAGTGGCTTTCAAACGTTTTGCTGCCTGTGTCTCCCTTCGGGTAATAAATTTTGCCCACGCGTCCTCTCATTAAAATTAAATTATTAATAACTTTGTGTGTAAACAAGACCATCGTGTATAATTTTCATTATATACATACAGTGGACAAAATAATTATTGCTCTTTTTTCACTATTCACTGTTGTAATAACTGCATTTAATTAAATGGGGGGAAATGAGAAAACGGTAAGGAAAACTATAAAAAATGAACATACTGCTTGTTAAGAAAAGTAACCGAAGAGTAACCGAAATGGATGAGATTGTATGGTGTCGCACAGTTCATCAAATATCGACACTAATTTAGAAATGGCAGTACGCATCTCATTCTTGAGATTTATTCTTAATCTATATTTTGTCTTGCTACCGCCAAGGCTCAAACAGTTCTCGCGCCTCCCCTCTAAAAGTATCACGCCTCCCTGGCGAGGCGCGCTTCAGAGTTTGAATAATATTGCGAAAGGGTATGCGGGGGAATGAACGACTGGTGTAACGTTCTGAGCGAGGAGATAGAGTACGGAATGGGCTGGATGGAAGGGACGGGAATAATAGGCCGGGTCATGGCAGACTGAATAGGGCGTGCGGGGGAGACAGGCGAAGCGTGCGGGGCGGGCGTGTCTGCTTAATAGACGATTGTGATACAGAAATATCCGGGCAACGCTGTGTAATAAGCTGGTATAATACCAATTCCTGATTATCAGGCACCGATAAGTTAATAATAAAATTTTGCGTGTAACATAGTAGGTATGAGGCGTAGCAGGGTATTAATTATTTAGTCAAATGACAGTAAAGTATCGAAAAAATATAGAAAAGAGTCGAGATCCAACGCTGGCGAACGACCCACATGTTCGTCGATTAATCCAAATTCAATTCCATGAAATAAAGGATCGCAATGCAAGGCTTCGCAGTCAAAATCGGATGAAAAGTGTTGAGATTTCGGTGATTGTACATTTCAGTTAAAATTGGGCGTAATTGAAGCGTTTTGTCATTGTGATCCAAACGTTTCGTCCTTTCGATTGTAAGGTAATTTAACTCCACTTCCGTGCGCTGCAATTGTAGTGTTGAGAACATTTAAAATAAGATCAGTTTATAAAATAACGTATTGTTGCCTTCACGGTTCCCGTTCATGCTGCATTTCTGACTTCATATTTCTACAATCTATGTATTGTAAGGTCACTTCTTGAGCCAGAAACCCACATTATGTTCATTAAATATTTTAAATAGATTGTAGTACGTGAACAGAATTAAAGGCCTTGAGGAACAAATTACCTTAAGAAATTTTTACTTTCAATATTGAGGACAGATTATAAACATGAGAAAGTAAATAAACCGACAGAGGTGATTGAGGCTTGTGAATAATTTGAATTTTCAGTGTTTTAATGAAAATGTGCCCTGTTTTCCTATACTTGCATAAGGGAACTTTTCGCTATTTGAGAAAAAAGTAAAGGGAAAATTAATTTCAGCTGTTTTTGAGAAAATGTATAGATACGTTTTTTAAAAAATTATCCCGATATGATACCAAATTACTACCAAACTATGTATATTTTGAAAAAAGTAAATTTTCTTGATCGATAACCTCGCTTCTCATTACCTTGAGCAATAATGAGATGAAGGCAAAAGCTCACAATAAGCACTGATGACAACCTTCCAAACATTAAAACTTTGTTGACGTGAACCAGAAGCTAGTCAAAGATAGTTGCTTTCAAAGTCGAGAACATCTCTTCGGGTTTAGTCTCAATAACATGTAAAGAAATGGCTGCGACAGGTCCAAATCCTTCAAGGGAGGCACCTCATCCTCCAGAGAAAATTAAAGAGGTCGTCAAATCGCGGCGAACGCAAGCTTATCAAACAAGCTGTGAATGCTTGTGAAATGGAATTAATTAATTAATGCGGCGAACGCAAGCTTATAAAACAAGCTGTGAATGCTTGTGAAATGGAATTAATTAATCGAGATGGGGGTTATTGACCCTGAAGCTGAAGTACAATACTTGTTACAGATTCTTTACAATTATACAATACAAATGATGTGTAATACATTAAATGTCATTGTTAAAATTAATATTACTTTTCTTTTGGATGCTCGATATAGTCGTTAATTGTGTAGAAATAGTTGTGCAGCAGAAAAATTGGGACTTAAACTTTTGTATCGAATTTAATCGTTTAATGTCATATGGCAAGATGTTGTAAAATAATGTAGAAAAGGAACACAAGGTTCTCTTTTACCATTTTGGTAAAGATTTTGATCGGGTTTCAGCGTACACTGGAGCTAGTATTTCCATGATATGAAGAATAAAGACAAAAGAGCCAATGGCCCTTTACAATCCCCAGAAACGCCCCGTAAAGGTAACTTTCAAGGAAAGCAATTTATCATACTCTTTATACTTCGTACATACTATTTCCACCACCTTTACACAGAGCTTTGAATTAAATGCTGATTTCTAATATTTTAAGACTTTAAAAATATTTGCCTAGTTAGTTACTCTTTAAACTGCCACAATTGATAAGAAGAAATTATTATCATAAAATAAGATTTGCCACTTCCGGCAAACAAAGTACGCTTCGCAGGTCAAGAAATTAACCTGCCATGCAATACAAAATGTGAAGGTCAATTTTATGTACAAATCTGGCGAAGAACATTTTCTATTAAAATATACTGAGATCAAAAAGCAATTAAGATTTAATGAAAAAGTGAATACACAAAGAACATTTTAGCACTGAATTATTATCTGAAATCGAATATTCCTTTATTCTTAATAAATAAATGAATATGTGTCATGGATTATTATTCTACAATGGTCGGCATTACTTAAAATACGATATAACAGGTTGGCTGCTTCATAGGTGCATAGGTTATAGACACCAACTATTTAAACGTTTCAATTACGACACATTCATTTATTTACAATCTTGGAAACATCTGTAAATAAATCAATATGTGTTCTAATTGAAACGTTTAAATTGTTGGCGTCTATAACCAATGAATGAAGCAGTCGCACCTGTCAAATATTATGAAAAAGACAACCAAAGAAAGGTTTACGAAACAATTAAAATACTATAGTGGTCGACTTTGTAACTAATACCCCCACTCGGCCCCCATTTCTTCATCGATCAAGAAAAGTTACGCGATTATAACATATCATTTACAGATATTTGGATTTAATACATATATTTTCCATTATGTTAATTACCACATTTAAAAAATAGTATGGATATCTAACTCACAAAATATAGTAGTTTTATAAAGATCGGCAGCTGTCTTAATTTTGGAGGAAATTCTCTTTTCTTCTTGAACTCTGGAGAAGCGGAATTGATATTTGATACAGGACGAACGTAAAGTAAATTATTCATTTCATTCTATGTTCATTAATTCCCTTTTGAGATTGGACTTCCTTCATTCACTTGCATTCACTAAATAACGTAAACAATTGTATATAACTTAAATAATGTATCTTAATCACGTTTGCTTTCCTCTAATTCTATTAAGAATGGAAGAGTTCTATTAAGGTAATATTATATTATATTTACATTTATATGAAACATTCCAAAGAATACTCTCAGAATATTAATCTCCACTCCTAGTTTCAGACTTATACATATTTATTTGTCCTTGTGGCTAGCACTTGGTCCGCGTGCTCGCTTTCCACTTCGCAGCCTCGGGTTCGAGTCTCGGTGAGGCAAGATTATAGTGTTCGTTTATGCAATGTTCTAGTATATATTGCTGTTTGACGATGAGAAAATTCCCTTCTCAGCTTGAGAAGACCGGAATACGGGGTGGATATGTCTACGTGCTAACCACACTTACACCCTTAACCCATGGTCGCGAAGCATGGACGTCGCCAGTAGGTCTGAGCCCGTGCACGGGCTGTCGCGCCTAGTACATACTACATATTTCTTTATACTAACTTCCTGTAACGTACCTCCTATCTTCTTCAACTTTTCTCCTCTTAAATCTCTTCCATCAGTTGCTCCTCACTCCCATCGGCCGAGAACGTAACTCTACAACGTCCGTGTTTCTTCTTGAATTTCTAGTTCCTCTCACACCTTTCCAACACAAGATCCAAATTATTTTCCACCAACACCCACACATTCGCAACACACTCGTTTGTTCTTCTCTCTTCAGTTTAACTTGCTTCACAGAGTATTTCCTACTATAAAATAATAATTCCACAACTTTTAATTTCCTTGCAAAACAATTGTATCTTCAGATGTTTATTTTTTCTTTACATTCTTGTTATTGCACTCATTTATCGTTAGTCACCAGTGCCTTTCTAATTGAGTATCCTAATTCACCATCTATTTCCCACTTCTCTTCAGCCGTTGATTTATTTCTAATCTCTCCGTTTCTTATATTCTTTCAAAACCATCAGAAATGGCCTCCATACTACCCCAACATACCTTTATGATATATTGGCCCACTTAATGGTCTCTCTTCTATCTTCCCAAACATACTGATATATTCATCTGCAGACATGAACACTATTTCAAGAACTTTCTTGACTTGTCTCTATTTTCCTTCTTCTCTGCATATATACGAATCTCTTCTGTATAGTACAAAACTATCTTCGAAGCTATGTAATCTTTGATGTCTCTCTCTTCCATTCCATTCTTCACTCATCCACACTAAAGCTTGTGTATTACCCCCTAAAATTTTCTCTCAACCAGTCATATCTTAAAAATAAAGAAAAAATTGGAATCTTTTTTGTAAAAAAAATATTACTTGTCTTTACTTCAAGTAAAAAATGTCTTTAACCGTATTTGAACTAACGTTCTATAAGTTACCATAATAAAAAATGTGATGGTTTACCAAATCGTTGTTTGCTTCATCTGTCACATCCTACTATGTGTAGTATTCGAGTAAAGTCCTCCCGTCCGCCCATGAGTTCTTTTGACCGTCCTTAACCCAGGTTCTCCTTCTCCACCACCAACGGAGAGAAACTGTCATTCTGTTTGGGCACTAATAATTTTTCTTCAGATTCATCCACAAAGTTCAAAGAAATTTCTCCCGAATCGTATTTTTTGGGAATTTAGGCAACAAAAACAAAATAACAATATGCTAATGCACAAGTTCAAATACGAATATGTGTACACTTGATTATTGAAAATACGATAATGGAATAATGGATTTAAAAGAAGGGTTGGAATGCACTTCATAATTATTGTAATTAGTGAAATACTCGTTTACACTTTCGATTGTAACACATTCCAACACCATTAGCTTATTTACTGATAGTTTTTTATGAAACCTTTTCACAGTTGATGCGTATCTCCCATTATTTGTAGCAAGTACTCAACTCAAAGCAACAACCGTGATTCGTTTCGACGTTCCGTTTGTAGCTCCAGCAAACGGGCAATTTGCGTGCCAGATCCTATTTGTCGACTTTCTGCATGCGTTATATCGCGGCGTAGTTCTTGTCGAATCTGGTCGATTCTTACATTGCGTGTTCTTTCTGCTAGTCACGTCATTGCGGTGATAAGCCGAAAGGAGAGGCGGCCGTGCAACTGCGCCTATTATTCTATGAGGCAAATCTCATGACGTGCTGTGAATACTCTTTGTGAAACACTGGGCGTTTGACATTGTTGACATTTGATGTGCGAGTGTCCAATGGCGCGGCTTTTAGTGGTTGTGTCAAGAGTTCTCGTGGTTTGCTGGGCCTTTTTTTTTACTTTGAATGACATGCTGACAAGCGACCTTCGTGCACGTGAAATCGAGCGGGTGATTACAGAGCTGATAAAGAAGAGACCCCGATGACACCCGATAGAGCAGGCCGTGTTGAGGCGGCGAGTCGATAATGTTATTAACAGAAGAGAAGCGATGTAAAGTGCTTGCTATTATTAATCAGAGAACAGCAGTAAAACAAACCTTGTCCACTTATCTCCTACACCTGCCAAGTTTGAATAATGGCTTCAACGACAACAATCGTCTAACTCGAAGTTTTCAAAAACAAATATTTTCAGTATCAGGCGGACATCTGGTTTCACTTTAACAAAATTATCTAGCACTTGAGTTTCAGTTCATGATTGGAAAAAAATCAACAATTTTCGCTCATTTTATCTAAAATCTCGTGCTGGGGTTTCTGTTTTAACACTTCAAATCAGAGGTCTTTCACGTCACTTATCGATTTTAAACTAAAGTAATTAATTTGTTTCTATTCATTTTAAATGACTCAGTTCGGATTAATAATTGAAATTAATTTGTTAGGTCTACTGACATTTCACTATGGTATTTCTTTTAACCCATAGAAAATCACATCACAAAAAAGCATGCACGCTTATTATAAATCTGCATCGGTGTGATAGGAGCGTCGAGCTGTGACCAAATGCAGGGAGCCAAAAGCTCAGGATTTTGAATTCCTATTAACGCATACGATTTTTAACCATTGAAGTATGGTATCATTGGGTTTAATACCACCAATTATCGCATTGAAACCATTATTACATTTATCTCTCATTATCATATACCCCTCCTAATCACCAGCAACAGTGTGAACACCTGCTCAGGACAGTGGAGTGTGTACTTAAGAAGCCTCCTTCCTCAGCATTGTCACATCTGTCATTACTAGGGGGCGGATTTTAATGAAATGTCATTTTTTCTTTTCAGTTTAGAATATGCCGTTTAGTATAGAAATTTATTTTATGTTATGACGAAAGGAAAGGACCCTTTTTATACGTCTTTCTTGCATTTTTCGTCGATTTCGACTAATAAGCCATTTTTTTCCTCTCCCCCTGATTTCATCAGTGTTAATGTAATTTTATGGTAACTGCTTTAAATAATATTTACGAGATGTAACAAATGCTCTCCATAGGTAGCCTATTCGATTTCTTCGCTCAGAAGTTATAATGTTAGCCATTGTGAGTATGTAATCTAAGGCTCCTCTGACGCCATTGGTGGCTCAGCCGATTTCGGAATAAATAAAGAAAGAGATTTTCTGGTAAAAAACAGTTCAAAACAAAAGATTGAAAGCTTTCACTTGCACGAATAGAAAAACCTTGATTACATCAGTAACGTACCCAACAGCGTAAGTTGTTCATTCGAAGTGGTTTTGATAACAATTTTTACGTCATTTGTCATTGCTTTTAGAGTATTTTAAAAACATTTTAAGAGCATTTTATTGATCATTTTTGGCTATATTTTAGGTTTCAAAAGGTTTTAGATAGGAAAATCCGCTCCCTAGTTATTACATTTACCTTTGACAGAATCTTTCACTTCCAATTTGCGTTCGTCAAATGTATCATTTAAGAAAACAGAAATTTATTTATGATGTATATTCAAGAATTTGCGTGAATATAATGTGTTCATACGAAATGCCTTACTGATACAAAAATAAACATGGAATACAAAGTGTATGTAATCAAGTGTATTGTTTAAATTGAAATTCAGATTTATCGGAGTATCTTACATTTTCTTGTTTGAGGATATCACAATATTTTTTAGATAAATAGAGAGGAAGACATACATAAATAGCGCAGGTATCTTATTCTACCTGTTGTTTATATCAAAATTCTTGCCTCTGTTTTTATCGTTCTTAGATTACAAGAAAGATATTAGCAGTATTAATCGCTGGGAGAACTGAGATGTCGAAACCCTATTATCAGCCTCCGTTTCCAGACTTTAGATCTATCTTCTTTGGGTGGGAAACCCCCCCTCAGTGTGTCAAACACTGCTGTTGAGAACTATTCAATACACGGTATGAATGAATGGAGCTTAAATTTCAAGGAGCAAGAAACTGAAATCATTCATTCAAATATCCCATTTAATGCAACGCCACCTGCTGTCGTACTTTGTGTCACAATATAAAGCTGACCACAACCAAAAAGCAAAGTGATTCGGAGAGAGTGGATCTCTGACTGAAGAAAAGTTCGATTTTTCGGCGTCTTCCTACAACTACAAAATTAAAGATAGAGATTTTTCCTTTAAATGGAATTATTTGTCCATATTTAGTTTTTTCATTAAGACCGTGTACATTTTTTTGAGATTTTAGTAATTTTGCGCACAATATGGCATGAAAATGTACAATATAAAAAATAATAAGAATGAGATTATCTCAAAAAACGGCACCATTTTTTTCTTTAAACGATTCGTACAAATAATGATTATTGCTCTGTTTAAGATGACATGGAATTAATTTTTCTGTATTTTTCTATCCGTCAATATGGTAATTTCTAACAATTTGTATAAGTTATTGCATTTGTGAGTAAAATCTCTTCAAATGACCCCAAATGATTTTTTTCGAAAAGATTCCTGCGAAAAAGCTTTAAATTTTGCACACACACTTATTCGTAAACCTTAAAAGATTTTTCTTAAAAAGGGTTCTAGATTTTTCAACGAAAATACTATGAGGTTTTACACTTCTTTATTATTTTAAAAGTAATATTTCGGTTCTATCATAAGTAAATCGAAAAATTCAAGAAAAAAATGAATGCTGCAATAGACAGCAGTCGCCAAGAGGATGGGGCCGAGAACGTAAATGTAGCCCACACCAAGGATTTCAATAACTTTTACTCCAGGAAAGTCTGAGCCATTCTGTTGCACCACTAGTTTCAAAAGTCTGTACGTCTTTAACTACAAAATTGAAGAAAGATTTTTCCTTTAAGTAAAATTTATTCTTCCCAGTTAGTTCTTTCATGCAGGTCATGCACATCTTTTAAGCTTTTTATATATTTTCACAGAATATTGTGTGCAATATTAAGAAATGGATATAACAAGATATTCTGAAAAAAGGCAACAAATTGTTTCTTTAAATGATTTTTACGGATTGTGCTAAATATACCCTATAATATAACATAAACATCATATTGCTCTGTTCTTTTGTTTTTTCAAAAATTGCAAAAATTTAGTTTTTTGACTTTTTTCACGTTGTTAGTATTAACATTATCGGCGATTTGTTCAAATTACAATATTTATGAGTACATGCACTTTATATAATGTCATAAAGTTTCACGAATAATCAACATTTTTCTGTAAAAATGAGCTCAAATTTCCGCATTTTAATAAACGCTCAAATGCCATTTTCTCAGAATTGGTTCGACATTTTCCCTCTAACTTTATCAACGGATAGTGCTAAAAGCACTGATTGATATGACGTGAAGTTCATTTTGATGATTTTTTTTCGAAAATTACACAAATGTAATTTTTGTGACATAACTCTGACGTTGTTAATATGCCATTTCCAGCGATCTGTATACATTATTGCATTTGTGAGTGAAAATGCTTAAAATAACTTCCAAAGGAAAGTTCGAAAACTCAATAATTTTCTGTTCAAAAGAGTTTCAAATTTCGCATTTACAGTAACGCTTAATCGCCTTTTTAAAACTACTCTAAATTTTCCAATGAAAATTGCTTTTTAAGACGAAGTTTATTCTTCTTTAATATTCTTAAAGAAATGTATCGGTTCAACAATTAAGAAACTAAAATTTTGAGAATTACTATACAAAAAAATAATTTGGGTGGCGATATGGCATCTGGCAAGGGGATGGGGCAAGACTGTAAAGCCAGTCTACACCAAGGATATTAGAAAACTTTACTACGAGAAAGTCTGTGATATTCTGTAGCATTTGTGGTTCTTTATGATAGATCGCCTTTTCTTTTATTGATTGCATCCCTAGTACATTCCTGATTTCTTCATTTCGGATTTTGTCTTCTCGGGTGCAGCCTTTAACCGATCTAAGGAATTTCATTTCTGAGGCTGATAACTGTTTAAGATCTCTGTTTCTGCATTTCTTCTAACTTGCATTTTCCCTTTACCGACTTTTCTTTAACAACTACCTTCGACTTCTCTAGTAGTGCAATATAATACGCTTCATTAACATTGACTTTTCTGATTCTTTATCCATTCTTCCATTTACAAACTCTTCTCTATCACTTTTTCTTTCAGCCCTCCCCCTGCTTGTTTTTGTTTCGAGTCGTCTGTCTCTCCCTCATTCTTGACTCCATCTTCCATATCTATTTTCCTTTTATTTTCTCCCTAGTCACTGTCCCTGTGCTTCTCCTCTTCTCTCTTTTTGTCATTTTATTTGTTTTTCTCTTTTGTCTGTCTTTTCTGTTTCTCCTAATCCTCATTCTCTCACTCAAGTGTACTCATGCATTTACTCTCTCTCCATGCGTTTTATACTTACACCTCTTAGTCACTCTTCCTCCCTTTCCCCTTTCACGCCAATTCTTATTTCTCTCCCTCCTTCCTTTTCTCTTCTCTCCCTCTCCATCGTATCCCCTCTTTCTTTCCTGCCCCTTTCTTCTGCTCTCTTCCTTCTCCATCCTCCTTCTTCTTTATCATTTCATATCGTAATCTTCTCTATCCTTTCCTTCCTTCCTTTTTTTCTGTGATCCCATTCTCTTCCACTCCCTCTTTTCCCCTCACTCTGCCCCTATTCCTATTCCACCCTAGTTTTTCTCTCTCTCTCTCTGTCTCTCTCTCTCCCTCTCTCTCTCTCTCTCTCTCTCTCCTCCCCCTATCCTCTACCATCCACCGCGTGCGTCGCGTCGTCTACTCCACAGACCTCCTCCCCTCCCCCTCCCAGGACTCCCAGCGCGGCGCTGGCCGGGGCGGGGGTCGGGTGCTATCGGCGAGAGCGCGTCGAAGCGCCCTTCCGGTGAATCGCGCGCGACCGGACGCGCTGAGCGAGACGCAGCGGACGGGCGCGCGGAAGGGGGAAGCGAGGCGCGCCATTTGTCCAGATGGACGACCCTCGAAATTGGAGCGCGATCCGCGCGTCGCGTGACCCCCTTCGCCCTGACCCGGCGCTCTGCCCGCGCCCCCCACCCCCCGCCCCCTGCGCGGGTGGATTGCAAGGCCACCTGCGCCTGACGCACGCGCTGCGCCGGAGGTCCACGCGCCGCCGCGTCACTGGCCGTCCCGCTCGCCGTGGCCGTGCGGGTAGCTTGCGGGTGGATTTGTACGAAACTTAACCGTTTCTCCCCTCAGGGATCGCCTTCGGCCAATGCCGTTCCTGGCATTCCATCCACTCCTTGTGAATATCCGTATCGGGATGGGGTGGATCGGGGGTGGGGTGGGGGGCTCGGTCTAACGTTACTCCCTCACTATTCCCCTCTCTCTATTCCGCCAGGCCAGGACCCTACCTAAAGATTACCTGCTGAGGTAGCCACAGACCTTCGGTTTATCAGTTATCGCTTAGAGACCGTCCTTGGGTTATTGTCATCCTTGAAGCCTCAGTGTAATAATAGTTAATGATAGTGTGGGGGTAGGGAAAGCGCAGACGGGAGAGCATACTGGTGGAAGTTAGTGGATATTGGCAATAAGAGCGACAGTACCCCTAGGTAACCTTCAACTTGCACACCAAATATTCTTCCACCGGGCTCAGTGACATAATTGCAGATGTTGTCTTTGCCAGCAATATTGTGTATTGAAATAGAAGCTTTCGATGACTTAGCCATCATTCTCTTTCGATCTGGCGAAACTGAAGGCCCTGAGAAGTTTAAAAGAAAATTCTAATAGGGGGGGGGGTTGAGGCTCCTTGAATCTTACGCAACGTTTTCAAACCTTTCTCAACAATAACTACAAATTTTCCAATTAAACTTTGCCCTCGATTAGAGGAAAAAATCAAGCAGGTGTAACTCGAATTGCGCGAAAATTTCAAAAATCAATACTTTTTCGTCTTTCGTCAACAACAACAAAATAATACACAACTGTGTCAGGCTCTTTCGAATCAACGAACGCTCACAAATGAATAGATTCTATGAACAAATGAAACGTTTAAAGACAAGTTTCTGTTTTAACGAAAAATACAGAATATGTGCTTATAATTGTACGAATATGCACCACCAGGAAACATCGGCCCAATTTGCACAAATATGCACTAATATATTATTCTATAAAGCATTATATTCTTACCAATTTCAAGAAATTTCTCTTAGCTAAGCACTAAACCAACGAACAAAAATGTGCAGTCATAGAAATTCTTTCTTTCGTAATGAGCGTTACAAATTATAGTAAAATGTGTTAATATGAGGAGAAATTACAGCATTAATATTACCTAACCATTACTACCACACAACAGTACGTGGTTATCACACTAGTTCGTTGTTTTAATGAATTTGCTGTCGAGATCACGTAAAACCCTTGGCGATATTCCTACATTGAATGTGCAATGAAATAAAATTTCCAATTGTGGATTAAATTTTGTTTAATCCATGGGTATTAGTCATGCTAAGGCGTTGTAGACAAATTGACACATTTCAAGCTACGTAAATTGAAGAGAAATCAGAGAATTAAATTTTGTAATGGGATTTATCTCCGTTAAAGAGGATTTTGTTTGTAATCATTGGTTAATCGCAACTTTTGTTCAAGTTGCCAACCATGTAAAACCGAATCAAATTTTTCTTCTCTATTACAGAATTGGAGGTCCTATCACTTCTCTGATAACTACGTTTTGTAATCTTTTCACCATAGGTATGCCTGTACGCAGCGGAACTCCTGATGCTTTCGCTGAGGTATCCCAAGAAAGTTGTTTCTTGAATATGAATTCCGTTCTGCCAGCTAAGATCCATTATAATATTTGATAAATAACGAATTGTCATATAAAACATCTATTTTAATACTTTATTTAAATATTAAAAGTACCAAGAAGAATTACATTTTACAATCTTTTGTTAATTCGCATAAATGTGTGAAAAGAAATCGAGAATTAATGGACGGAAATATTTATAAAATGGAAATGGGACATCAAGTCTAAAACTGATTGGAGTTACAGAATACTTATGTATTATAAATTAAGCATAATATTTCTGCACAGTAAATGAAGTAGCTTAAGTCAAGGCGATCTTAAGATATGAATAACTTCAAGTGAGCCACTGTTTTCTCTACGGGCGCAATTTAAACATTTAATTTAGCAGTGTGAGCTGTTTGAAAATGATGCACCACTCAACAATTAGCCCAGATTAGTTTGTAAACCCTCTACCATCCAGTAGGCAAATGTAACTCAATTACGCACTTGAAGTGAATAAAATTTCGTCAAGCGCTGAAATAGGGTTCTCATTCGCCAGAAACCGAGCGCACTTCTCGCGAAACAGTGAGCTCCAGCCCTCTCCAACCACGTAATACTCGCGCGTGCGCTGAAGTGAGCGTGGGCGGACAAAGACCTTTACAGACCCTCCCTTTGCAAAGTTGCGCAGTGGCTGCGTTCGCGACGCAACAACGTCTCGTGTCAGAAGCCGTCGTATTTATCTTCTCGGGCAAGTTACTGGGCTTCATTAACACCCCGCCGCGTCATCTCTGGAGTGTGGGGGTCCGTCCGTTGACACGTTTTATTAACTCGCGCGCCCGCGGGCAGGCGCGGGCTGGGCGCGTGCGCCACGTCACTCCACTCCACTCCCCATCACAGTACATCTTGTAGAGCTACGTTACATCATCAGAAGCACATCTTTGATTTTGTTGCAAGTTCTTGACCTTTTAGCCGTACCTGACGTGAACAAATTATTTATTCTCTGATTAATGTTCGTCAACTGCTACGGTTCTTAGTCCGTTAAGTGTTGTGCATTTTTAATCATGAGAGGTAGCTGGCATCTTCCTCCGCTGGATGGCGAGATCTAGCGCCGATCTACGTCGGCTTACGGGGATTTTTCCAACGAATCTCCAACAAGCCTGGCGCCGCCTCAGCTGGGACAAGCTGAAAGCTCCTGACTGGTTTCGCGACATGTATGGTAGTGTTGTAGGTGTTAGTGTGTGTGGGTATGGTGTGGGAATAGGGCAAGGAAGAAGCAGGAAAGACCCCTAGCGATACGCGGTCTGTTTGTTAGGGTACATCTCCGGCATTCCCCTAACATAGATAAGAGAAACCAAGGAAATCTACCGACCACAGCAGCCGGCCGCTAGAATTCTACTCCAGACAGTGGCTAGCTATCTATCTACTGTCGAAAATCCTGCCACCATCAGCACTAAAAACCAGGACGTCCCAGTCAGTGATACTGCAGTAACATCAGTTGAGGCCCAGATCCACCTACGCCGAAGTGGACAAATGAATTTGGTGAATTCCTTGAAATTTTTATGTTATGGAAAGAATGATGAAGAGCGAAGATAGAATGAGAGACACGAAATCACATTTTGTGGCGCAGTTACAGCATCAGATGAACAAACTTACTTGAATGCAAGTTTGTGGCCTTGTAGCCGTTTCCGGAGTGAACGAATGAATTTGATGAATCCTGAGGTTTTATTGTAATGATAGGAGGGATAATTAAAATAAGAATAAGAGGCAAGAGAAACATAATAGCATGAGAAAACCTGGCGCGAATCTACGTTCTTCTCCACAAGCTCCATTCAGATTGAGCTGGATTTCAACCCTGGTAGTATAGGAGAGCGGTCCCACCACATCAAGATCGCTGCTATCAAATTTGGAGACACGAAATCCATATATTTTTGTACAGGGGACTGATAAAATGGCAAAACATTGACGGCTTGTGCTTACGTTGCACGGTTGCACAATCTCCAGATCATCGAAAAAAGATCTTATAATACCAGGAATATATATTTTCCTTTTAATCACATTCAGTATTCAAGATATTGCAGCAATATCAAGCGTTCAACTGGCTCTCCCTCCAATGTCTGCTGTCCTGCCAGGTATTGCACCACGATCTTGGTTCTTGACTGAATTACTGGGTTCACTGTATTTACTCTTTGGCCATTCGATTCAATTCGGGGAACATGCAGGCTTTGGTGGCGCAAACAAGTCGAACGCTGTAGAGCGCTGGGCAGTAAATGAAGGAGTATGAGGGGAATATGTATGTTGTCTTCGTCTGACTAGCTACAACTTAATAAATTATGAATTTCGCATGTTATTGAAAGTACACTGTAAATTATTGACGGCATTTAATGAATTATTTATGAAATTTAGATATTTTCTTCATTTTATATTAGATATACTGAATCAAAATGTACACATGATTAATTATTTGCGTTAAGTTGGTCGTTCTGGAAGGAAGTCCCTTTATCCCTGGTGGGAATACGTGTGCGTGTGTGTGTGTGTACGTGTTGTCTTTTTTGAATTGTACGTGATACGTATTGTCTTTTTTGAATTATTGAATATTAGTTTTGCTTTCACATAAGGCAAAATATATAAAATTACGTTCAGTGCTACCACGTAACTGACTTCGATCGCGCACTTTTTCACTAGAAATCCTTTTCTTTGCTTTTGTATTTTTTTGCTAACCAATAGTTTTTATGCTAAATAATTGCTACTAGTGGACTCAAAGAGCAAAGCATTTGTTACGAGCCTTTTTTTCATTACGAAGAAGAAAAACCGTTAGAACACAGCTGCATACGCCCCGTCACGTAGGTGCAGGCCAACAACAGTTTGCTCTCCCTCCTACTAGTGGGCAAAGCATTTGTTACGAGCCTTTTTTTCATTACGAACAAGAAAAACCGTTAGAACACAGCTGCATACTTAGGTGCAGGTAGTCACTTAGGTGCAGGCCAACAACAGTTTGCTCTCCCTCCACTAAATCCTCAGGCATATAGCAGCTAAGCACAGTTTTAGATGAAGATTCGAACCGACGCATGACCCTAGCGAGGAGTGTACAATGCCTTAGTGGTCACGTCTAAATCGACATTTGGCATTCAAGAATTAAAAAAAAAGGTTTTATGTTTCATTTAGATTGATTACATCTATTGAAGAAATAAAATTCGCAAATTATATTACACAGTGTCAAGCAACAATGAAATAGGTTTGCGTTCCCCAATTGGGGACCATGGCAGTTAAAGGGTTATGCGATGCGGCTAGAAATCCCTTTGAGGAATAATTTACAGCTTTCCCTCCTCTCGAGTTGCTACCTGGCGTCCACACGCCGGTTGAGTTTCGTCGTAGGACATGGCTTTGAGAAGAACACGGCTCATGGCGAAAATCTCCAACCCAGACAGCTGGGGGTCGTTTAATGTTTACAGTTTCAATCACATAGTAAAATTTCCTATATCAATAAAAGTATGCAAAACATTTCAATTCTGGAGGCGTAAACTAGTTTAAAAATTTCTTGTAGTTTCAGAAAATGTCATCATCTGCCACATTCGGAATGTGCTAATCTAGAGGTGTTTTTGCAAAACTCGTGTTTGTCAAAGAATTCGAAAATTATGTTTCACTTTGATTCGCTCTAACTTGTAAACTATTAGAGCTAAATCACCTAAACGTTCCCTGGAGATTATATGTGCATTACATTTTATTTTGTCAGACCGAATTTTTTGTTCGTACGAGCATCTTAAGCATGGCGACAGAGTGTAATTACGTTTTATTGTACCTTATTCGCGAATTTCCCGAAAACTAAGCATTTAACGGAAAAATAAGGTTAAATTATTTGAATTACTAATGTGGATAACTCGGTGGCAGCTAATTACATAAATGAGATAATAAGCTAACATGCAAATTATATAATAATAATAATAATAATAATTATTATTATTATTATTATTATTATTATAAAAGCAATAATAATAATTAAAATAACAGTAATAAAAATATGATGTAAAATGATATAAAACTGTCTAATTTATAAAACAATCAAAATTACCTTAAACAAAAGAAACATCATAATCAAAGTTCGCACTGAGTTTTTGTTCAACTGCACTTCACTACACTTCACTTCAATATACTTCACTATGACCCTTTAATCACTTCCTACATTATTTCTTTGTTCTACACTGCACAACACCTCACTTCACTATATATTACTGACACATCGCTCTGTAATTTACTATTGTCCGGTAATTCCCTCATTTATTTAGTAATATCCTAAATTAATTTCCTAAATTGTTGTACGCTAAGAGAATAGGGTTCAAAGATTTTTGAAGGCAATGTATTCCATTCTTTTATCGTTCGATTTGTAAAAGAAAATTTCCCCACGTCTGTTTTCTTCGGTCTTAAATTTATTTTGTGTCTGTGATCCCCCTACTGACGTATTTAGGAATACGTAGCAGCCGATTAATTTCTTTCCAAGCTGGATTACGACTATAAGCTTTATACAAAGCGCGCAGCCTTGCTACTGATTGCCTATTTTCGAGACAATCCCATTTTGCCGCCTCATATATATGAAATTGAATGAAAATGAGAGAAGAGGGAACAGATAAATAACAGACTAAAATATTTATACAATAGGCGCCCCAGCCCATAAATAGAAATATTCTTTGAATTATTGGTATTCAATTATTTACGATTCAATATTTAGAAGTATTATTGAACATTAAACTAGCATGCATTTTCCCTCTTCAAGGGAACTGAACAAAACATAAAAAAATTTATTACTTGTATTCATATTAAATTTAATCGCAACCCCAGAATTAAATTACGCATCCCCAGTAAAGACAAACGTGATTCACAAATGATTTTAAGTTTTGTAAAATTATTGAAAAGAAAATTTGAATAAAAATCGTGACAGCACCATCTTCCATTTCAAACTCTCCCAAATATGTAAGTCTCAAGGCTCTTTTTAAACTAGTCTTCTATTAAAAATCGCAAAACAGTTATATTCATTCATATTAAGGTGTGCACGAGGTTTACTTTCAAACTGTGGTGTCTTATGGCAACATTGACACAACTCTCCTCTTTCACAGTTTTTAATAAAATTGACGAATTACATGCAAACAATTTAATACACCTGAAAAATCATGTAAGTGAATGTTGCAAAGGTGAATAATTGCAAAGAATACCTTCTGAAATCAGCGCGATATTTAATTGAAATACACGACCAAGTGGTTAGCTATTCAAACTGCAACCATATGCTATGTACAAAATTAAATTAATTCTTCTAACTTAATCAATGTTTTGGTCTAACAAGTGATTATATATATTTATATATATATATATATATATATATATATATATATATATATACATACATACATACATACATACATATACATACATATAGGCTGTCCGGGAGGAAACGTTGAAATTTTACAAATAAGCTCTTAACACAATTTTAAGTATATTTTGTCTAATAAACTACGCGGATATTCCCATTGTTTGATCCGCAATTAGCACTCACACGATGGTTTGAAAAAGTCTTTTCTAGGCAAACATTTGAATTGCAAAAGCATCGCAATACTTCAGAAACATGTAAATTGGTTATTACGTAGAAAAGAAATTAGTATATTTGTTCAGAAAGAAAAATTAACACAGAAATAAAAAAATGACTCAATTTACACAATTTGACTGATTTTTTATTTCCCGGTTAATTTTCCTTTCTGAACAAATATATTGAGGTCTCAATAGTGATAATCTAATGTACTCAATAATTATATCAACATAATGAAATACCGATTATCTCATCAATCATCGACAAATTTCACTAACTTTTCTTTAAACAATGATTCGAAAATAAATAATATTACCAACCGGGATCTAATTTTTAGGAGAAAATAACTGATACAATTATCCACTCTTCTGTAAGTAGTTAAGCAAAATAAAATGTAAAAAGATGATGAAATTGATCAATTCGTCATCAAAACTCGGAGTGTACGCTCGTGGCAACAATATCGTAATGCTCGTTCCACAATATCGTAACGCTCGTTCCACTTTATCAGAACGGGAACGGGAACAGAAACGGGCACGGGCTGGTGGGGCGCAAGAAGGCGCGCCCGGTTGGTTGATAGTGATTCCAGGCGCGTCCAGTGCTAAGAGAATTAGTCTCGTAAGTGTAGTGCATGTTTTATTGCGGGAGGTAGCTGTGATCTTCCCCCGCTGGATGGCAGGATTCTCTACGATATGATAGATTTCCATAATTTGTTGTTCACTCGCAACAGTCACGTGGAACACAGATACATTTCATATTGTTATCAGATTACTGCTGTCAAGTTTCATTCTCCCACTAACTTATCATTAACTTATTCGTATTCTATATAATATGTATTTCTTCATTCGACTCACAGTTCGTGCCATCATGATTCAATCTGATAATGCTAGAATATGATCACATGGGAAGGGCCGCCATTTCGGATTTATTCGCACCGACGTGATTACAAACTAGTTGGCTCTACTGAATGTTCGGTCTTCTCGGAGACTTTCAGCAAGAATATCGATACAACCAAGTGTCTCGACTTTCACTGCCCCCACGATCATTTCAGTCTACATAGAAAATGAATGAATAGAAAATGTAACATATTTATTGATGATAAGAACGATAAAGAAAAATTTTCTTTTGCGAATAAGAAACGGTGTGATACGAAACCGACAGGCAAGAGGTGCAATCCAACGAGCAAAATTAAATCATTTTTACGACATACTCTAGTTTTACACAGATATATTGGCTTTTATGTTCTTGTTATTCAAGTTTATAAATCACTTAATGATACATTAAAGTTAGTAGTAGCTGACGCGGTCAGGCGATATTATTTTGTTTAATTTGTTGCATTCACAGATTTATCTGAACACATTAGCTGAATCTGAACACTTTAAACACCTTGGACTTTTAGTAAGCTGCGTATGCGTGAAAGGACCGCTTTTATTAGTGGCTGTCTAAAAATGAAATTTTGAATTTTTGAATCAAACTTCTTCCGTGGCTGACTTCCGTGGATTTCCGAGGTAGCTAAGAATATGTTCTGACTCAGCGCTGCGGTTCGAAGGGTCGCGGATTCGAGTTCCACCTTTGTTGGTTGAATAGTTGCAAGGTTGTTTGTCCCTTGTCTCTCATGCATGTATTGCTGCGGAGGGCCTCGTGTGTGCGGAGGTCCTTCTTGACTCTAGATCAGAGGAGCCTGAAAATATGTAGTAGGTATTATTTTGTCGAATATGCGTCCCTTCAGGTGTTAAAAGGGCAGTCGATTGGATATAAGCCCTAACAAGACGAAGAAAGACTTCTTCCGTGATATTGAAAAAAGCTAAAATAAACTTTATATCTACTCGTACAACCTGGATATTGGAGTAATACCAACATTTTTCAAATAAATAGAAGTAAACTTTTTACTGATATTCTGAATTTATTCTTGAGGGGTTAAAAAACGCATTATAATATGTACTTGCAATGCATTGAAAGTAATACTATTTTAGTTCAATTTTTTAACTGAAACATTGTAATGCAAAGTAATGATCCTGATAATTCGTAAAGTGAGGAAACGCTAGTGTGAACGCCAGCGTTGTCACTGTATGAAGTTTATCCATTTATTATCATCATTATCAGGTCCTTACACACTGACACAATTACTGCCGTAGCTATCACATACATCGCCCTTATCGGCGCACTATTACTATCTTTTCTGATATAATGCGTACGTGCATTTTCATCTCCTGCTATATTGCCAATCAAGGGTTTAATACCACCTTCATTATTTCACTTTCACGCCCCTGCCCGAAGTTACCAAACCAATTTGCATATTCGCACTGTAAAGCAGTACCATAATATTATTGTTGAGAGGAGATCGACAGTGAAAGCATCAAAAGATTATGCAAGACAAAGCAGACCGGATTTCCTTACATAGCATTTCGCCGGATTTTTTTCGTCTTTCGAAAACAAGATTATATCATATATCATTAACAAGTCTGCCATTGCGGTGGAAGGGGCTTAATTTTATTGATGTACTCACTATTTCGTGTTTCCAGGCACGTCAGTAGTCATTAATCTCGTAAAGGTAGCGTATGTTGTATCTCGGGAGGTGACTGTTCTCTTCCTTCTTGGACGAGAGGGGCCGAACAACGCAGACTTTGGTTTTGGCGTGTAGGTATCTCCTCCAGTGGGATCCCCAAGTATCTCTGTGATCATCCCTCATATCATACGTCCAGTGGCAGCCATTGGCAAACTACCACTGTGATTGTCTGCGCAACAAATAGTTGGGCATCAAAGCATAAGACTGCTCTCTCGCCCACGGACGAGAACCAAGTGCAACATAGCATGGCGCTCTATTATCATATGTCACATCATCCTCAAAATTAACACTGGGCACAATAATAATAATAATAATAATAATAATAATAATAATGATGATGATAATAATAATGAACTGATCGACAATATAATTTTCGTCTAAATGATTCCCCGGACATTTTACTTATCACAGTGTTTACACAGTCCCGCCCACACATTCCGGTGTTGGTTCCACCTAGATGCTGCTTTCATAGTTTCAATACTTAGAGATTTCTGAACTTTGTCGAGACATTTTTGTTTCGCTATCCTTTCCCATTATGTTTCTTCTGTCGCAACAATGTTGGTGGAACGAATGCAAGATCTCCAATAGTTCAAGAGAGTAGTTCTGTGAGACTCACACATTCCACATACAGCATTATAAACCACGTTTTTCGTTACAAGTAATCGTTCTTAAATGTCCTCTTATATCATAGATTATGATGTATTTGCCGTTTGTAGTACAAATAATAAGACTTCATACGTTTAGACAATGGGAGCGAGAAAGTCGTGAAAATGGTGGGTGTAAACCGAATAGTCCTCCACCAGGTTTTGTCACAGATGTGAAATACCCATGTCACATTATTGTATTCCTACAAGTTGGAAATCTCGTTTCTAACGTCACTCGTTTTGAAAACGTATATTAAGGCCATAAGGCTTAACATTATAAACTAGCTACCATAATTGTATGTCACTAAATATATGATAAAGTCATAGTTTGAGAGTTTTCCTCTTCGCCCCCACGTGCTTCAAAACCCATTTTCTCCATTACCAATTTTCTCCTTCCATTTCACTCCTACCGTCATGCGCAACTCGGAGTCGCACTGGTTGACATTGGCACTGACTCCCACCGTCGCGAATTGTGTTAGCTCTCTTAACACTGCTTCCATATTGACTTTTCCTTTCTAAATGTGCTTTTATTTAGTGTACAAAATACGTCGACAAGGTAGATAAACATTCCTCTGTGAGTTTATGTTCTCAGAAAAACTAATAAATTTTTACCTATACGTAAGTTGGTATACAGAATTTGTATTTATAGAAAGTCTAAAAACGCGGGCATTCAGAGGGCGGCAGGGACTCATGGGTCACCTGAGAATTTTAGAAAGAGACCCTGCGGTCTAAGTAATTAAACGTTTTAATTTTATTAATACCGGGAGAGATGATTCAGGGCACCATGTCACTGCAGTCCCTCTGACAGGGAGGCCCTAGAATCGAGTTCCCAACGTGGCGGGATTTTCACACTAGCTTGTCAGCTGGGTCAAACTCTGTCGCGGTATGGAGGAGAATGCTAACAGGTGGCTGCTCTGATCGGTAGTTTTCCGTGGTTTCTCCGATCAACACCAGGCGAATGCCGGAGCAGTATCGTAACAAACGGACCATGGACTGCGCGCGATCATTCCTTCCTCTTCGTTGTCCTATGCTCACCCCAAACACTTACACTAACAAGCACTATACTACCACAACCACCGGCACTGCAAAAATATGCACTACGCTCACGGGACAAATGACAGTAGTTGACGCTCCCGGAATCAAAAACTGTGAATCATTTTCGTTAATATGTCCAATCCCTAATTTCTGCAATTTTTAATGGAAAAGAGCTCAGAAATATAGTTTCCACTCTTGGTAAGGTTATTCACGCCTTCGCATCAAAATATACCTTGATAGAATTTAGTTAGTTTAATTTAGAATATAGTTTCTCATTAATTTAGTAGTAGTAGTAGTAGTAGTGGTAGTAGTAGTAGTGGTGGTTGTAGTGGTAGTAGTAGTGGTAGTAGTAGTAGTGGTGGTTGTAGTGGTAGTAGTAGTGGTAGTAGTAGTGGTAGTAGTAGTGGTAGTAGTAGTGGTAGTAGTAGTGATAGTAGTAGTGATAGTAGTATTAGTAGTAGAAGTAGTAGTAGTAGCAGTGGTAGTAGTGGTAGTAGTGGTAGTAGTGGTAGTGGTGGTGGAAGTAGTAGTAGTAGTAGTAGTAGTAGTAGTAGTAGTAGTAGTAGTAGTAGTAGAAGTAGTAGTAGTAGTAATAGTTGTGGAAGGCAAACCAAATGATAGAATGAATCTAAAATGTTACTGTCCGCGTATTTTTCAGTTTCTTGAGCATATCACGTTCACAGAAAAACACCATTATTCGTCGGAACTGAAAAAGGCAATTCTTAACTCCAATGTATGTCTTTTGTCATAACAGAGAACGACATATGTAGTACCAGTTCTACGTGAAATGCTGATATTAAAATCGGAATGTAAAGTATTGGTCTCTCTCATCTTTGCTCTCAAAGCAAAGATGGTGCCACCTAATACTACTCGGGTAGTTGCCTACAAGTATCTTTAACTTCGTTCTTGCTGGTAACAAAGCTGTTGCTGACCTATCGCAATATATGTAATGACGTATTTTTCGAAAGTGAAGATTTGCTCAGCAAACATGGAGTGACCGTACAGTAACACGTTTAACACATTGAATATAACTCCCGTGCGTTGAGCTGCAAAGCACCAGCTACCATGCGACCTGAAAAACATCTCGAGAGGAAATACACCTGTCTTTACAACAACTAGTCTTGATAAGAATTGAAGAACACATTTGTACAAATATTTAATCAACGGATTAACAATCGAAAAGGCGTGTATTTATACTTTGCGCGTATTTCGCAGCATTCACAAACCGCCTTTTCTGAGTCTTTCATTACCTCGCCGAAGCCACCAAACGCCACCAGATCCTCTTTCTGATCTCGACGTCCCCTACGACCACCAGACCTCTGCCACCCATCCCTTCAACATACGCTCTCCAACGAAATCGAGAGCAAGTAGATAGATATAACATACATGGAATGCGTACATGTGCAATGATTGTACATTAACCCTCGTACATCAGTTATTCATAATCAAGTACTGTACCTGGGGTCTTTTTGGACCCCAAGCTTTATTGACAGTTATTAATTGTGAGTAGAAAAGGCAATATGCTGTGAGCGAATAATTGATTTTTTGTAAAGATACATTTTATAATTCATTTTCATAATTAACTTAACATCATCATCAACATTTCTTCATTAACATATTTTTTTCTCATATTCGATAATTCATAAATTGAATAACCTCTATTTTCTCTTCTCTACGTAACCTACATTTTTGATACACAATGGTCCAGAAATATTTATGACAGTTTGTGAAAGTATTTCGGGATACATTAAGTACTGGGTTTATCAGAAACATTTTTTTGAAGTTCATGACTGGATATGAATGAGATAGATGTGAGTGGGAAAATAACAGGCGTTATTTTACGTGTACGTGACGTCAAACCGGTCTCATATAACGATTAAAATAATAACTCTTTAATAAAATTTGGAAAATATGTGAAAATGATTTAATACGTGAGACTCATATTATCCTGCTAGTATTCAGGAAAATATTTTCAAATAAATGATTCAAGAAGACCCCAAATATAGTACGAGAGTTAGAAACGTACATGATTAGGTAGTGTTAGGGGCTTTTTGCGTTACAAAAAGCCCCTAATTTGATACGATGATTTCGACTGGTTTCACTCAAGCATTTCCAAGTTGACGGTGAAGCTTCCGCATTCGGCCATCGCGATTAACGAAACTAGTGGTGCTTCAGATCTGGTAAAGACTTTCTCCTACTACTTAATTAAAAAAATAATTAAGGTAACTATAAAACAGCTTAGATCATGAGCGCTCCTTTATTTACACAATTTTTCATTATTTTTATATTAATAAAACGTATCCAATGTTTTATAACAATATCATATTTACTCATAATTATTACACTATGTTGTATAAAATTAAGAAAGATCTGGAGTAATGTCAATTTATTAGGTTTAGATTATGTGAATTATGTTGCCACACTGCATATTCATAAGGAGACGTCATACTACTTCCCTGGGGCATCGTGGTGTCCATTTAAATTCGTTAATTCTTTTAGAATACCCTCAGGGTGTGGTTCATTAAGTGTTCTACTGTTAAATCTTTCTGCTGGTGAAACTTACTGATGTAACACAATGGGACAATAGTTCCCTCATTAGGGTAAGACATTTTTATTATGAAGTTTTAAAGAATGTGTTGATGAATATTTTTTTTTGGTTAGTAGACAAGTAACAGTTAAAACAAAAAAAACATAATAGACATTTGAAATAAATTTGTAAGTGGTTGTTAATGTATTAACTTTTAATTAAGAGACATTTGAAATAGGTTATTGACTTCTGTATTCCCATAATTTTAGTAACCTTAATATGTAACTAATCATGTTACGAAACGTCGTGTAGTAAAGAATTGTCGTAACAATATTTGATACGTTTTACTAATAAATATATTGACAACAAAAGAAGTCTTATATTTTTCAAGCAATTTTACATAACTTTTTAGAGTAATGTGAGCAGAACAGTACATAACAATAAATTTACAACACACAAGAAACTATTGTCAATTACAAAGTTTTAATGACATTTAAAAATTTTGATTTTTGATTGGCAGTAAACGGATAGGAATGTGAATTGAACAACGTTTATTAGCAGTTCAAACCCAGCTGATTTCAAAAGTTTTATAATTTTTTTCTTTAGTTTTTTTAATATCTTTATTCTGGGCTAGTTTTCCGGTTTTGCACCATCCTTTTCCCAGTTGCCATCTATTGACGCTTAAAATACTTTTTTTCACATTTTCTTCCGTTTTTTTGCACCTAAAAGTATAACTGAAATATGACTTAAAGAAAACTAGAACCAGGAAACTGAAACCAGGTCGTGAAGGCAAATTTTCGTTGAAGAATTTTGAGCCCCTTTTGAGGAAATGTCGTATGAGCTGTTCACAAAAATAAGTTGGAACTTATTTTTACAAAACCATTTTCGTACGTTTTCATGTTTTCGAGAAGATGCATCGGAAATTAACATAACACAGTTGTACTCACAAATGCAATATGTTTAAAAGTCGCCTGTAATGTGTAAATGATACGATATACACTTTTGAACGTACGTTTGGGAAATTTTTGAAAGATGAAAAAAATGCATCAAAATACCGTTTAAGAATCGTTCTTCCAGTCAAATAGCACTATCAACACATTAATATAACGAACAAATTCCTACGTTTTTGGGAAAATTTCGTTCGAGCGTTTCTTGATGGGCAGAAATTTTAGTGCATTTTCGCAGAAAACTTGCTTTTGGTAACATGAGGAGAAATAATTTGAAGCATTCGTAATCGTGCAATATTGCACAAAAATTGCCAGTAATATCGAACGATATATCAATACGAGCGATTTGAAAGAGATACCACAAACGTTGCATTTTGCAATTTTTGAAAAAAACAAACAAAAGAGCACGCCAAATGCTGTTTATGTCATGTTATTCAGTGAATTTAGCAGTATCTGTAGAGAGAGTTTTTGTGAAAATCCTATTTTTAATAAGGATTATATTTCACTCAAAATTTCTCCAAAATTACCAATACTTTTAAAAGAATGAATTGAGGTAGATACTTAATCAACCTATGTGAAATATGGCTAATGTTTCACTTAGATAGATTACTAATTGCGTAGAAAACATTCATTTTAGAAGGAAGTCCAAAGTCTTCAATATTTTAATTTTAGAAAGACATCAACGGACGGGCAGGCGGAGGATAGACAGGCGGAGAGATAGACAGGCAGACGGACTTATAAAGAGACACAAAGACAAACAGATGGATGGACGACCGGCCGAACAGTCGTTTCAAACCAAAAAAAAAGGTTTGGAGGTCTGGGGACCTCAAAATGTGAATTTCCCTCTCCAATTTTTATTTTCCGCAGCATTACCTAACTTGTACACGCATATAACTCCATATATACGTTAGTGAACAGGAATTTAAGATCAAATTCTTGAGTATAGAAAATGAACTAAATTTCATAAACGATTTACTTTGACTCATTTCCCTCTATTACTACTAACATGTGTTTGAAATAGCAGATAGGGATATCGTATCTATCTGTCTATCTATCTATCTATCTACCTATCTATCTATCTATCTATCTATCTACACGACCTTTCAAAACAAAATACTCGTCTATCACCCCAACCTTCTCCCTCGACCTATACTGCGATTTTTTTCAACTCTGCCCCTGGCAGGTATGAGCTGTTGACTGTTTCATCCAATCGAATGCTTGAACGTCGTTATAGTGACGTCCCTATGGTGACTAAGGATTGAATGAAACTTTCAACAGCTGACACCTGCCAGGGGCAGAGTTGAAAAAATCGCAGTATACCCGTCGATATCTCGCCGTGACGTTTCGATCCTCTCCGACCAATCCCATGCCTTCGCCTGCCACCCGCCGCCGCCTTCGCAGCCCCCGCTGTCTTTTTTCTAAATTAGTTTCGTCTATATCGACGCAACGCCTCTGCAAACTCCGTAAGGAGCATTGAGCGCACTGGAGTAATCCTCCGTTAATAAGCGCTCACTAGAGGCCGCTGTGTGGTCAAATCACGCCAGTCATAATCAAGTCAGGGAATCATCGACAGGTAGTGTCTTCGCGCTGGCCTCCTGCGTCATTGAATTGAATTGAATTGAATTTGCCTTATTTTACGTGGCGAGACTCGGGCCATCAGGCCCGCTCTTCCGTCTGACCACGCAAATTTCGCTACGCTCCTTTCACCAACTAGGAGAGAAAGGAGGTATTTCTTGGGCGAGAAACAGGCGATTTTGAATTTAGCTCAGAGGCGTCTAGGAACATGGGACAGCCGGCTTTACTTCCCCTCCGAAGGAAGGAGTACGAAGGATTTTTTCGCCCTTTTTCCACGGCTTCGATTGGGTTTGAACCCGCAAACTTGGGTACAACAGTCCAGTACGCTAACCGTCACACCATCGCCGCGTCATCTACCCATAGGCCAGAACTGGGAAGGAATAAGGAGGTATAGGACGCTTCACAGGGGTTGGAGTAGCCATTGTGATGCACGCAAACTCACCTTGTCGAAACAAATTTCACACGAGGTTCTACGGGGACTCAGCGACTTCGCCTCTTATCCTCTGAGTGTTGTCCTTCCGCACCTTCGCCTGCCCCC